>ML776848.1:3991592-4006784 GCA_009831015.1 Picea engelmannii | reverse complement strand
GGTCCAAGCAAAATAAATTAGATCCAAATATTTTTTGGATCATTTTTCTATGTGGAATTAGGGATGAATGCATAGATTTATTTAATTTCATGGGCCATGGGGATGTGTCTCAATTAATTTAGCCAAAAAATTGTTATTTGATCGATCATTACTCTTGAGGTACAACTAACTCTATTAAGGGACCTAGATATAGTATTTCTACAATTAATAAATCATCAACATGAGGACTAAGTAGATTTGAACTTGGAAATTTATTTTTATTTTTAACAAGAAGAGGGGGAAATATTGTATTAAAAAAGGGGATACATTAAAGAACGTCTGAGAGGTACATAAGTTTAAAAAATTTCCACTAATCTATCAAAATTTATCTATTGAAGGGCCACTACAAATGTTACCAATAACTTTACATTCCCCCCTTCATACAAAAATTCATTATTTCCCATGTATAGCCTATAAAATATACCTAATATGTTTATACAAAAATGGAACATTAAGGAAAAGACATTGTAGAGAGAACCAAATTGGTAACATTACTCAATTCTGGGAACTGGAGTGTTCAATTCAAGTTGAACAGAGGTAGCTTCTAGAGAGGAGGATTCTTTTGAAGTCCTTGGTGTTCCATTCTATTGAGGTATATCACAAAATTCTTCCCAATGATGTGTGAGAGTTGTGCATTCATCCTGTAATTTTTTTATTGTTTTCCTTTGAGAGATCAATTATTCTAGAATTGTGAGAAGATGAGTTTTGAGATCATTGAACCAAAGCTATAGGGAAATAATTAAATTTCCGTAGTCTACCATGTCCACTTGCAAATACTCCAATATTATATTCCAATTAATTGAATACCTATACACCATTGTATTATGCCTGATCCAAACCAAAGAAACATCAAACCGAATGAGAGAACAAAGTTGAGTTCATGCACCCACATAGAGATACTAGATTCCAACCGAGGCATGTATGGGATAAATAAAACCCTGCATGGAACAATTCCACCTTCACAATGTATCCACCCATGGAAATAAATTTCCCATACATAGACTGAGCCTATGACCTCCTACCTCCACCTTTGGAAATCATTACCATGCACTACAGTCGAGAAAAATACACCTAAATTATTCTCACATTGCAAGGGAGGAAATGAATGTGGATGGAGAAAAGATGGATCATGATGAGGAAGGTTAATGAAGGCTAGTGGGGATGCACGGTGTACATGTTCCCATGTGGTTATGTTGATGGTATGATGACTCTCCTTGTTGAAGATTGATTGGACTGTGGTGATTGTGGTGACTATAGTGACTAAAAGGTGGGGATATGAATGAATTCATATCACATGTCTTGACTCCTCTATCTCCATGTTTTAACACTATCTTCCACTTGAAGGGTTCTCATTGCTACTTGGGACCAACTGCAAAATCTACTCCTCACAAGAATGGTTGAGGTGCACTGTAAGGATGCTCCAACAAATTTTTGTTCCTGGGGGATTTCTTTATGGAATCGAGGAGGGTCTGTGACATCAACAATTTCTACCATTCCTCTTCTTTCCTTGTCATGACCTAGGGAATTGTTTTGCAAGGGGATTAATCAACTCAAATATTCTTGTTTCATGACTTGTGTTTTAAGATTTTGTGTATGTCTTTAATTTGATGTCTCTTTCTTGAATGAATTTAACTGTTGATCAATGATCATCATCGCAAAATTATCATGTTCACTATTCATTATGAATTATCTCTACAAGTGTTATCCTCATTTAGATGTTTTCGATTGGTGTCGACAAGCACCTAATCTCATTGACTGAGTACTTACATTACAAAAGAGAAAGGATTTCCTTCCTATAATGACTCACATTTAACCCTCTCCATTATACTGACTCTATTTCTAACTCAATTATACACTTGAATCAACCCATTCATGTGAAATCTCTTTACTCAACAACATATTTATTTTTTTCTTTTTGGAGTTACTTTATTACATACTAAAGACTAAACTATAAGTCATGTCAAATTGCCTAAAATCACACTGAACCCGACTACAAATTGACTTGATTCCTTATCCTTCATATATTAGTTTTATATAAAGAACAAGACTCCATATGCATTTCAAATTTTCTTCATTTTTTTTAGTTCCATCAAAGACAATATAATACCCACAAAATTCAACATGCCTTACACTATATCATATGCGTTCTTTATCAACAACAAACCCAAATACTCGAATCCAATAATAATAAATATAAGCCAATGTTGTTGCCCTAACACGCAAGGAGAAGAGGCACATCTCAGGAGAGATAGTTCAGTGTATTCCAAGAGGAAGACACCAGTTGGCTGATTTCGGTGTTGAAAGACACACCCTAGTCACCGAGAAGATCATCTAGGTCTTCCATCATTCTTCATTGATTCCACAGTGCTCCCATATTACAGGTATTATATTTTAGTTTCTTATTTGTATTCTGGCTAAGATCCTTTGTTCTTTTGATCTACCCGAGTGTTGTTATTTAATTCAACCAGAGTTTCTTATTTGTATTATGGCTGAGATCCTTTGTCTGTTGATCTAGTTGAGTATTGTCAGTTTATTCATCCGCATTCGGCCATTTTGTAATCCACAGAGATATCATGATACAAACTTTGCAGTCCTTTGTCACGTTTATTATTTGTATGATCATTTATATGTTGTAAACCTTTGATCCTACACACACATTAGCAGCGTTTCCTAGACTAGCCAAGTCAAGAACATTACATGGACGGAACATTGATGGCCTGACCACTAGAAAATTTTTCCAAGTATTTGATATGATGTATGTTTCCTATAAAATTATGTGTATGAAAGGAAATATTGAGATTGAGGCCTATAAATTCATTATTCAATGATTTACAGATACATTGTCTAAACGGTGGGAGATATAATCCTCTATAGCTCTAATTGAAAAAATGGAGAAAGAAGTATTGAAATATGAAATAGATTATGCCATTTATCATGAGAATGGGAACCCACAAAGGAACATTATAGGCTCCCTTACTACACTAATTCTTAGACACTGGTGTGGCACTGAAAAGGAAATTGCTGAAAAACATTCTTTGATCCTCATGGATATGAAATGCAGAAAAATGTCACATTATGAAGACTTCCACCAAGAATGGACTCAAAGAATATATGAGGTTAAAGACATAAAGAATTTTCTTTGGACACATGTTTATCTGATAGCTCTACCTAGCAAGTTTGTAGAATATCTTAAGGCCCAAGAGGCATTCAAACTCCCTTATGATATTTATACTTGGGGAGAAATCTATACAATTGTCACAAATGCCTGGTTAGTCTCTGTACTAACATGAAGTTTAGTAAATCAATTCAAAAAATCTAAAGACTCCTTGACAATTGATCTATTTCTGAAACATATGGTCTGGCTATAGATGATCCTGTAAGAAGAAGAAAGAAGGCAAATAAATCCTTGAAAAATGTAATATCTACAAAAACCAACCGATCCAGGACTTATCTAAGAAAATTCACAAGGAAATATCAAAGAAAGTCCTCTAAAAGGTATCAAAAAACTCATTACTACACTCCCGAGGATATCAATTCGAAAACACATAAGAAACAAGATAAACAAGATATATTTTGTTCGCTTTCTGGACAAGACAACCTAGTCATCATGCGAACCAATTTCCTAAAGGAGAACTATAAAAAAGAGGCAAGGGAAAGATTTCTGAAAACAAAGCCAGACAAGCAAAGGAAAAGGTTGAAACCTCAAAATAAATAGTTTCAGTTTATTGCACTAGGTGTGGATCAGACATACATGATACTAACCATTGTCCACACAATCCTTTTATCAAAAGAGAATAGGTTCATATTAATTTAAAAAATCTTCCTAAAATCCATCTGCTCATATGTAACAGTCATTCACCTAAAAAGTCAACAAGCCAAAAGCACCTACTAGGCTACTACTTAGAATGCCTTAAGCACATACATTTGTACCATAATACATGTAGTGAATCTTTATGGCATTGAACAACTCTATCACTCACCCCCGGGAACTTATCACTTTTGATACTTGGCTCTAGTGTTGGAAAACATCCATGCTGGTTTGCACCCTCTAGCCAAAGAGTTGTTTCTTTCCTACAATGACACCCTACATTAATATTTTGGTTAAGGTTTAAAACATCATCAAAATTAACCTTGAAAATACAACTTTGGAAAGATGGTTAGATAGTAAAAAAGTATTTCCCAGTTTCAATCTCGTGTTAGATTGGAAGTTCCAGACATGCCAACCTCTCAACATTTCTACCTCAAATTACTCCCAAATCACACCTGTCACTCACTAGTCACTGGAATTGTTAAAAAGACAGAATTACCTGAGTTAATACTTTAAATTAATCCCAAATATCACTTGTTACTAAAATGTTAAAATATTGAATTGTATGATTTAATCCCATATGTCCTACAAGCCTGCCACTTGCTTCCAACCTCCTGAAGATCTACTAATTATCAGAACCTTACTCCAGACTGCCCAAAACATTGTTAGTATTTTCTAGATTACTGAACAAACTAGGCATGTGAAAATTCTACAAGACCAATACCACTGACATGTTTCCCAACACAATTTCTTCAAATTCCTCACTCAAGTAGAGTTGCAATTGCTAGATACACATAATAGAAATAAAGCACTACTCTATCATTATTTGCCAAAATTGTGTAATCCTATCAGAACACAGACTATACCCATGGCTACTCACCTGTGGACTACTCTGAAACCTTTTCTCTACTAGTACGATGACACAAATTTTCACTTTATCTTCTATTGTTGCTACTATTATGAATAATGGGTGTTTCTCATAAAGTCCATAAACTTCTAAGTTTGAATATGATTAAGAAGATTTATATGATTTTGAACAAGAATTATTAATGATTCGAAATGATTGTACATGACAAGATAAAAATTTTGCAATTGCTCCACAAGAAAAAGTGACTTTGAATTAAATGAACATACATTATTCACCTATATTGCATGAAACAACATGAGACAAAAAAATACATATATTAATCAATGGTTCAATTTTTACAAATCCAAATGGGGTGCATTATTCATCATACCGTAGAGAATCAGATATGCGAGTTTTCCAGATTGGTCGAGCCTCAGTGCCGAGCGGGGTTCTCCTCTCTTGGAAGGATAACAAAATATGGTGCTCAGGCTGAACCTGGGAGTAACCCAGCCTCAAAGGGGAAATAAGCAACAACACGATTTTGTGAGAAAAGTGTGCAAGCATAAAATGACTTTAGAAGAAAATTAAAAGAAAAGTGAGTGGGAATTAATTCAATGAGAAATAAAAGAGGGGAAAAGAGGAGGCCCCCCTCATTTTTCTATTTGGTCATTTGATAAAAATATTTGTGAGAGATCTTGAGAAGAGAGACCGAGGGTTTTTGTAAACCCTTCATCTATCTCCGGTTTAGATTTCTTCATTGGAATTCATGGTTAGCAGAGTTATCTTGATTATTATTTTCTTATGAGAACTAAATATTTCTTGATGACATTGATCCCTGTGTTAAAGAAGACTTTGAGAAGGGGGGTCAAATATCTCATTTGGGTTCTTATTCTTCTCTGTTGGGCGCACATTTGAATGAGATAGAGGTTGTTTACTCAACAGGAGGGCGAGTTACCCACTAGAGGGTCGTTTTATGAGTAGGGCGTCTACTGCCAAGGTGGGATGAGTTTTCTGGCCACGAATTCTTGCATAGACGTCGAGGTTGTGGGACGGTTTTTAATCACCAAGGCCGAATTTGATCCTATTCTCCCTTGTTCTGAGTCTCTCATTCATTGGCTGGGGGAGTTGCTATTCTGGACAGAGTTCCTCATTCTGAGACTCGTTTTTGTTGTGTGGAGGTCATGGGGTTTCCTTACACCAGTTCCATCTATGGTAGCGCTGCTACAATATTCGGGGCACCTACAGGCTGATATATTCCAGAAATACTATTGTTGATTATTCCTTGGAGAAATGTGATCTTGAAGAACACACACAGATTGCATAACCCAGGTTCTTCTATTTATTTTCTTCTATGTATTGAGACTGATATTGTCATTATTTCCCATCTAGTTTAATCAATAGAGTGCATAAATACTCTCTAAATTGTGCCAATATATCAGTGTGAACATTATAAGTTTCATATTAATTTACATAATCTTGTAACAAGACTGTATGCGAACTATTTGTCAAATTACGTGAATCAGAAAATTAAACAAAAATACACACAGTCTCGTGGATATAGAAGTAAACCCTATAAGGTATCTAAGGAGGTAACTTACATTGGTGTAACAACATACTCTTCTTCTCTCATGTTTTTTCTTATTTTGGGCTACCTCTTGACATTATCTTTGATCATGACACTGAATTTCTCTATACCTTATGGAAAACACTATGGGAACTACTAGGATGTCAAGTTTATCTTTCTACAACCTTTCACCCTCAAACACATGGATAGACTAAAGTGATGATTCTCATTTTAGTACATGCACTTCATATTTATTACACTTGAAATAAATAGTGTGATACATATTTACATGTACTACAACAAAACTATAATAGGGCAGTGAATATAGCAACAAGGTACCTACCAAGTCTTGTTGTCTTCTATTGCGGGGTTTTGTTGTACTTGTTGTTGTTGTCTCAAACATCCTTTTTGTGGTCTATTTCTTGGCAAACTGTCCCTCGGTCCATATTGACAGAGGTCAAACCCTAAAGGTTTCATCCATGAACCTAAACTAATTTTCTGACCATATACAAGAGGTCTACATCCACACATGTGACAGATACATCTTTCATTGATCAGGAGGTAAGCTAAAGGTTTGTTTTTTACACTCAGAAATTTTGTTTGTATTAACATATGTTTATATCTTTTCTCATATGTGTTGATATATGTGTTTATATCTTGATTATTGATCCAAGGGACTTCCTGATAGGATTTAATGTCCCTTTCCAAATAGGATCTCCAGAAGAAGAGGCTTAATGGTCTAAACCACCCTGTTAGACTATAGCTAGGGCCAAAGAGGGGTAAACAGGGTTACTAGAGGTCACTCCATTCATAGGTGTTATCACTGAAATTTCGTCTGCACAGGGCGACAAGAACTCTGCATCGTCAACATAGGACTGGAGTCATTCATGGCACAAAATTAATGCCACAACATTGCAAAAAGGGTCAAAAACTATACCAAATGACCAAACATTTGAAGGGCGCTTTACATCATCTGAGTGCGCGCGGGTATGCGCGTAATAGCATCGTACAAAGTGCGCATATGTGCACAAGGCGCGGCTGTTGGGCTAAAAACCCGCGCGCCTGCTAAACGGCGCATTTATTGAAATTGGTCGGCCTCCCAACCACTAATGGATCAGCTCCCAAGTCGATTGGACACCAAATCCGAGCTCAATCCTCATGGTGGGCTGGTCAAATCCCTAAGTGTTCCCTAAAGAGCCTCTTTTCACATTCAAAAGAGGTCACATAATAACCCAATGCTTGGCTATAAAAAGCCATGAATGACCACCATTTTTTCAAGGAATTCTTCATACTGTTATGCTGCTGAGATTGCTAAGGACCCATTCTTTGGCAATAAACACCACAAGCTGCATTTCATAGAGCTATTCACCCCTCACTTGAGTGAATAAGCTTAGAGTTCTTTCATCCACATTTTCATCTTTTCATTGTAAAGGAGAGAAAGCTTTGAGGGCCTCAAGATCCTTCCATTGGAGAAAGAAGGGACCCAAGTCCCCTTTCTTCTTTGTGTGTCTTTGGATTTCATCAATAGATCAACTTATACATTGGTGATATTGGTCCATTTGTCTCTATTTTTCATTTTCTCACATGCTTTTAGTTTTTAGTTGTTTTAGTTTAATTCTTGTTAATAGCTTTGTTGTTTTTCTTTCTAACCTTTTACCTTATAGCTGTCATGCTTAGCAGAGCCCAACTGGGAATGTAAGCACTCTTAATTTTCTCACTCAGTGACGAATTGGGTGCAAACAGATTGGCAACCATACTGGGGAGAAGGTATCAATTCCTCCCTCATTTGGGATTTATTTGCTTTCCTTTTGATTTCATTAACTTGCAGGTTCACAAACTGATCTCTGCCGACCTGCTTACCAGTCAATCCACCGAAAATTGGAGAGAAATCCATCCGGATTTTTCTTCTCGGAATTTTGACACAGGAATGCGGGTATTTTACCCCACAGGTGTGCGTCGGGCATGCATGCTCTTTTCTCTTCAGTTCTGTGAGTGCGCAGGCGCCACATGCACCTCTGTCCACACAGTAGGCCGCGCATTTGAACTAAAGTTTGCATTGTAAGCTCTTGGGTGTGGGGAAAAAGCATTTTTCCTTGTTAAGAATGATGACATCCATGCTCTGAATACTGCACCACTTAGACCCCTCAACTTATAAAGGGGATAATCAAGCAAACATAGGCACTTAGGTGGATAAAAATCATTTTCCCTTATTTTTCTTTTAGCCACATGGATGGCTTTCTTTGGTTTACAAATCTAAGTTGAACATCAATTCTAATCACATCTTAGCTCACATTTTGGGACCATAAATTGCAAGTAACAATCTTGAGTATGCTCTTCTCTTGCACCATTGAGCGATCTTGAGAACCAGAAAGGGTTTGCAAAAACAATTTCATCTCCCTTAAACAAAAATTTCAAAAAAAAAAAAAAAACTTTTAGGAGAGGACAAAGGCTCTTTCGAGACCCCTCTTAGTTTCATTTTTTCAAATACATTCTTGTAATGGGCCCATACATGCCCACATGTCAACAAAGCTAAGAGTAGTGTTTGAATTTCTACTTTCTTAGATAAAAAAACTAGGAGAGTTTAAAAGTTTGTAACGGGCCCACACATGCCCACATGTTCAATCTAGGACTAGTTTCATGCTTTTTCTAGATTAAATCACACATAGGGAGATAAAAGATAGTAAAGGACCACAATGTCCACATGCTAGTCTCTAGGGATTTTTCAATTCCGTAAGGTTGTACCAATGACATCTAGTTTATTTAGGTAATCAAACTCTTGTAAAGGACCAAGCAATGTCCACATGTTGCAAGGTGACATCTAAATAACTAAAATTTGGTACACTTTCACTCACACACAAAAGCCACTTTTGCACTCACATAGCCTCATCTCGAAACGTGGTGGTATAAGTAGGTCTCCTCAAAAGGGATTCTGAAAACACCCCATCTCTTCTTGATTGGACTATCCACTCCCACTTTTAATCAAACGAGGTTGGTTTTCACCCCCAGCCTCACAAAACAATTTCATCTAAAATCTTTCTAACAACTCACTAAGTTGTCCTCCACAGGAGGTGCCAAAACAAAATTTTAGTCTAGGTAGGATTTCGGGGGTAGTCATCCAAATAAACCCCCGTTATCTGGATCTCACAAATTCAAACATAGAAGTTGACAAATAGGGAACTTTCAAATCCTCCAAATCCAGCGTTCCAATCACCATAAGGCAGGGAGATACCCATGAAGGGTCGAAGGACGAGGTCCGGTTGTTCTGTGCGTCTCCCCTTGAGGCACCCACCTCTTGGACCGGATCCATCCTGTGACCCATTTCTTAGGCCAAAAATCTAAATGCCACGCTTGGACCAAGGTACATAGTGACCAATTTTAGGACATCTACCCAGGTGGCGGTTGTGGGCTGCAATCGCACCTTGATTGGATTTTGTGTGGCTATTAGGAGGTATCGCCATCTCTTTCGAGATATTGCACCCTCTACCCCTCATTATAACCAGTTATTTCATTCTTCACTAGTATCTCTTCCGGTGACTTCACACCCCACTATTGAGAGCTATTGGAAGATCCAGTGATATTTGAGAGGAAGGACGTTACGTCTTCTAGGACACGAGCATTTGCTTTCTTTTTTGATTCCCCCATGCGGACAAAAAACCCTCTTACCCACATATATGCTTCTGTTTCATTTATGTATGATGCACATCTGATTATAGTTTGACTTGGATATATATATTGTGAAGATCATCATAGCAAAAGGCTCTTGGTTCTATTTTTTCTCTCTTACCACTTGTTGCACACATTTCACACAATTAGTCTGACATCATAGGGGAACCACTGAACCCTCGTTATTCACGACGTTTGCTCAACCTTCCTCCCATATTAGGAGGAGTACCTGGTTGTACTCGCTGATCGGTACCTCCTTCACACACTCCTGTGAGTGCTACCATCTTAGGATCAGCTTTTCTTGGTTCTACCTTACTTGGGTCTTCTTCCCAAGGTCACCCATCCACTCGCTCTCCTTTGCACGGAAGCGGGGGACCCACTTCCTCTCAAGGAGGAAGCACCAACCCACCTAGTACCCATCAAGGGTCAGGTTCACAACACACCATGGCTGGAACTAACATTCCTACCCCCTTATAGATGCCATACTTGGCCTCTCTCAACATTCCGGATCTCACCAAGCTCACTAATGATCCTATATTGCATGATGCCACATGGCCTGCAATGCCAACCAAACTTCCTTCAGACATACCAAAATTTGAAGGAAAGGCAGGGGATGATCCCGCCAATCATGTCATGACCTTTCATCTATGGTGTTCTTCCAATAGCATCATGGAAGATTCTATCAGACTTCGTCTTTTTCAACGCACACTTACTGGCCCATCAGCCAAATGGTATGTCGAAGAAAAATCAGGGTCCCACACGACCTTTGAATCTTTGGCCAAAGCCTTCTTAACTTTCTTCCAATTACCCATCCGACATGACAATGGTCTAGAACTACTGTCTAATTTCAAACAGTCCTCAGCCACCCACATTGCTGACCACATTCATGAGTGGCGTAGGCGACGTAGTTTGTGTAAAGCAGAAACCACCAAGCAGCAATGTCTTGACTGGTTTCTTAGATCACTTGTCGCTCTCCTTGGTAAGGATGTAGCTTCTACCTTCCCACAATCAGAAGAGGAAGCCATCAGAAAGGCTCAACAATATGACCTCATTTATGCACAGTCAGAATACTTATATACAGTACTCCCTGATCTGCCCAAGCCTGTGCCATTTGGTCAAGACAAACCTGGGATGTTTCACTCAGCAGACGGGCTAATAGGTGCCACCACACTCCATGGCCCACAAACCCAACCACCACCGATGTATGTAATGCCTCAGTACCCACCAGCATATGGGGGCACTTCTTATTTCCCCCCACCCCCTTATCAACAGCCATATCCTGTTGCTACACCTCCACCCATCAGTGGACCACCACCGGCACCTCCGATACATCCACCTCTCCCAAACACCAGTGGTCCGCCCTCCACATCACCTTATAGTACTAGTGAAAACACCACACCTTCCTATGTACCCTATGGAGCTGCACCAACATAGAACCCTTACTTTCCCTTTCTGGGTCCTCAACAACCCATGGCTCCCCCACATCCTCATACGGGGGTCAATTTTGTTCAACCCTCTGCTACTTAGCAATATCAAAATTTTGAACAGTTGAACACAACCAATCCAACTCACCCATCAAACAACACTAGGAGGAAAGGAAGGAACAGGAATAACAACAATCCTGGTCAAGGCGGGAATCAACCCCCACAGCATCAGCCCACTGAGGGAAATCAGAACCAAGGGAACCAAAACCCCCAAGGGGGCAATAAAAACAAATGCCAAGGGTGGAACACTGTTAAAACTATCCACCCTTGTGATCTTTGTGGCATATATGGTCATTACACTCACCATTGCCCACAAATCGTTGATTTCAAAAGGTTGAAGGACTCTGGAAGTCTTCCTCCTTCTCCTGCGCAATCTTCCCCGCAGAAGGCACAAAAACAATATGCGCAACAACCCCCTCCCACCATGCTGCAAAATCCCATCCCACATCAAGGTGTGATAAACACCCAACAAGACGCGCAGCATCCCCCACCTCAGGTGGGCCAATACCACAATCCTAACAATCCAGTAGAGTGAACAATTCTCCTCACCACTAAGGAAGAAATCCTTCTGCAAACATGCAATCGTCAGTATCCTGCAACAGCTGAATCTACCCCTACACCTCCAGAAACAAACCCTACACCGACGGGACATCTCTTGGTGATCCCTCGCCCTTCAACCAAACCACCATTACGCATCCCTCGCATCCCGTTGCGCATGAATGTCCACAACCCACAGGCTAGGGCCGCCCATAACTACAGCCTAGTGGATGACTTAGCACAATCCCCAGCTGCCATGTCAGTTCTGGAAGTCCTCTAGACTTGCCCAACACAGCAAAAATCATTACTTTCTGCCTTGGGGGCAGTCGACCCCACCGATACTCGACTTATCACCTTTGACCTTGATAGCTGCGAACCGCATCTTCTCGCCGCCGTCGCTATTCAAATACCAGTAAAAATACGGAACATCACCATCCATCGGTGTATCATCGATGAAGGGGCATCCACATGCATCATGTCCAAAATTTTATGGCAGAAACTTGGTTCCCCAAAACTCATACCTTCCGCCATCACCTTACGAGCTTATGACGGATGACCATCATCTCCCGAAGGGCTCTTCCAAAATGTCCCTGTAGAAATCAGGGGAAAAACTATCCTCATTGACATCGAAGTTATCAACGCTCAGCTCGATTACAATATCTTGCTGGGATGTAGCTACATGTATGCTATGAAGGCAGTGGCATCATCCGTCTTCTGGACAATCATGTTCCCCCACAATGGGAAGATTGTAACCATTGACCAAGTCTCACATTACGAGCCTAATCCATCTGCCAATCTCAATAACATTCTTCCTCTTATTCACACTAACCAAGACCTATATCCACTCAGTGAGATGGGTCTTGGTATTTTCAAAGATCCATCCTTGTTAGGGACGTACCATGGAGCACCACCACTCCTTCCCCCTAGCCAAGTATGCATCGTTTCCTCTAAAGAAACTCTCCAGGAGGATGATAGTCCTCCTCAGGAGGCTTCAGTCATTCCTGACGTCTCAATAGTTGCAACACCACTCCCACAGGAGCCTCTTGCGCATTCGTCGACACCCATGGTCCACGAATCCACATCCCCTCAAGGGCTTAATCCCATTTGGGAAACAACCCCCCGACCTCTCACTCAAATTCCCTTCTTTTACCCTCCACCCGGTATAAAAGCTTTCCAGGTAGCAGCAACGCTCACACTACCCAATATGGTGTTAGAAATCCCAGTGTGGTACTTACACCCACCTAAGATGGTCCCCCGCCCACAGCCAGGACTCCCCATGATGATTCCTGTCATCACACCTACCCAAAAACCCCCTAAAACTCCCGTACGACCCCTCGTACCTACCCCACCAAAAAATTGGAAACCTACAGCTATGCAGGATGTCCAGACCACTAACTTGTAACTCGCACGCCATGGATCAGGTACCTCGTGCTCCTGGAATCACTCAATCTCCTCTGAATCTTCTCAAAAAATCACTATAGAAGCAGGTACAAATGAGGTGGCAATGTGGGCCCTATAGCTATATATAGGCCTTTTTGCCAAACTTCCAGTCATCATTCCGAGAGCCCACGGCGTCCATTTTTCGAACCATCTTCAGCCATGGGATCAGCGTCCCGCCACCTACATCATGACTGTCCCTGGGCCACTTTTCATCCTAAGCCCCCGGGGCGCCATTTTTCATATCATGGATAGGTACGCACGCGCATTGTCACATTTATCTAATACATGTGAATATTTGTTCTTCTCTTCAGATATTGTTCACTTTGGGTATTTGGTTGTTCTCTGTGCAGGTACTCAGTCATCGTCTTTACATCATTCCTTCAAGTATATACTCAACACTGGCATGTAGTCTCTCCCATTGTATTGCATTTACACTCCACTCACACCCTCTGATATTGGCCTTTAGGATACCCATTCCCGGCTCTGCAGTACTCACACCTCCGTTTTCATCATCGGTACTGTAACCCGGTAGCAATCTCCCCACATGAGTTGTCCCATTCATAGCACCTTCTGGCACTTTTTGACACTTATGCTGTTCTTCATCGCCCTTTAGGGATGGGAGTCCCGGTAGTCTTTCATCATGTTGCGAATTAACCACATACTTCTTCTCCTCATTTTTCTAGCTTCCCATACGAACTCCCAGCACACTGCTTTATGGTCATGTTCTTTTATTTACCTGCACCTTCGCGGGATCATGAACCCACCATTTCATCCACCATCAGTTTGCCCATCTGCGAACCTATCTTCATTTCACCTACCTCATAAAAAAACTTGCCAATGGGGCCCCCACCCTTCATCAGTTTTCCCAGAAATTTCTGCCCTCCCTGGGGCACTCATTTCACACTAGGGAACCCGTTTCTGTATTTTGTACATCTTTCCCACATTTATTCATTTGAGCAGACGCCTTTACTTTCAATCCTTTATTTTTTTTGTCACCATTGGTGACCTACTTTCCTTTTGGCCACATGAAACCTATGTCACCCTTGGTTGGAGAATTACTTCTCATTTTCCCCCACCGAAATCGTCTATGCTTTCAGAATACTACCCAGGTCACTTACCTTTATCCTCTGAATTTATTCACCTTGTCCCGCCTCTGGCACAACTTATCCTCGATCTTGTCGTCCCCCTGACACTTGATCTTGTCACACGGTTGCGTCCATGCTTTCTATCATGCACCCTCCAACCAAGGGTAGTCTAGAGTCTTCCCACTTATTGACTTCGTCCATGTACCTCAGCCACTTCCTCACCACAGTAGATTCCAGGAAGCCCTTTGCTTCTGGGAGTTGTGTCCCCCGTTTGTCGACATCAACAAAATTTTCCGAAAGGGCGACAGTATCTTGATTCTCATTCTCCTATCAATGAGAGATCTCGGACGGCACAGGGGGAAACACCATTGCTCCCTGATGTCGTTGACCCCCATAACATTCGACGCCAACACTTTCTCATGTTACGGTGGGTCTTACATTGCGACTATTGCAGTTTTTCTTATCAGTTGCCGAAGACCTCTGAACTTGGTCGGGCCACCAATGCCCACATCACCGTCGCTGTTTATTTCTGTGACCATTACCTATGGTTCAGAGTGTGTTACTTTGTAGAATTGTCTTCTACCTTTATCATTCCGCCCCCGAGGGCGCTGCAGTTGTCTACATCAACATTTCAGACATTTTTTCTTCAGAGTTACATTACACGAGCATGGGGCATGCCCGCCTCGTTTGTACACACTTGTATATTGATACACACCTTGTGGAAA
>ML776848.1:3951341-3984269 GCA_009831015.1 Picea engelmannii | reverse complement strand
ATGTAATGTCCCTTTGCAAATAGGAGCTCCAAAAGAGGAGGCTTAATGGTCTAAACCACCCCGTTAGACTATAGCCAAGGCCAAAGAGGGGTAAACAGGGTTACTAGAGGTCACTCCAGTCACAGGTGTTATATTTGGAAAGTGACATTGAGCTAACAAGGGTTAAAAGCGCTTTTAAGTCATTATGAGATAAAAATAGAAGTCAACAGTGAATTAGGGTTTCAACAATGATTTAGGGTTTCAACATGATTTAGGGTTTTGGAAATCAACAACGAATTAGGGTTTCAACATGATTTAGGGTTTTGGAAAGCTATAAAAGAAGGGTCAGCGACCTAATTCATCATTATGCAGATTATGACTTGACATTGAGGAGAAGAGGTGCATCTCAGGAGAGATAGTTCAGTGTGTTCTAGGAGGAAGACACCAGTTGGTTGATTTCGGTGTTGAAATACACACCCTAGTCACTGGGAAGATCATTCAGGTATTGCATCATTCTTCATTGATTCCGCAGTGCTCCCATATTCTGGGTATTATATTTTAGTTTCTTATTTGTATTTCAGCTAATATCCTTTTGTCTTTTGATCTAGCCGAGTGTTGTTATTTTATTCAGCCACAGTTGCTTATTTATATTCCGGCTAAGATCCTGTGTATGTTGATCTAGTTGAGTATTGTCAGTTATTCATCTGCATTCGACCATTTTGTAATCCACAGAGATATCATAATACAAACTTGCAGTCCTTTGTCACATTTATTATTTGTATGATCATTTATATGTTGTAAACCTTTGATCCTAGACACACATTAGCAGTGTTTCCTAGGTTAGCCAAGTCAAGAACATTACATAGGACTAGCTTATGTCATTTATTGGATAATCATACAAAGACATTGAGCTAGAGGTAGTTTGGGTAGAAGAAAGGGTTGCTAAATTGATAGTTTGTTTATGACAGAAAGAGTTGTGAATTAAATATCGGCATGGTCTTGCTTGACTTGGTCAAGGGTACTGAAGATATCTTTGTGTGGTTTTCTTGGGTTTCTGCAGCAACAAGGATGTTACTAACCAAAACCGTGATTTCAATATCATTTTGGTTTTTGTGATGAAACTAATCCATGGACTCTTCAAAACAAATAATACCTAAACCCTATTAATGATTCCCTAGGTTGTCTGTGCTTAGCTCGACCATGGGGTTGGACTTTAAAGAAATTTGCAAGAACTTTACATAGGAATCTCTCTCACCCAGTTTCATAATATATGACTTTCCTGTACCCACAGAGTAATATTCCAATTAAGGGATTGGTGGAAATTTTGACATATCCTCCATCCCTTAAACACTACAATTAGAGACCCTTTCTTCCTCGTAAGTGATGAAAATAAAATCAAGTGGGCCTATATAGTCATTTGACAAGGATTGAATATCATCCACAAGATTTTGGAAACAATATTTGTGAAGAGGATTGAGAAAGGATGCACTACAATAAATCATAGTGTGTCCCCCATGTAGTTGTCCATTTTCGTAAGCTTAAATTTTAGCAGCCTCTCAAATTGTAACAAACGGTTCAAACAACCAGTTAAGAATTTGTATTCCGCATGGTTCTTTTGCTACTCGAGTTTGATGGAAAATGGGGTCATATAAATACTCTACCTTAGGTTCTACCTATTGGTATGCATCAATCAAACGCACATCATTTCACTTCATCTATGTGTTTGTAGTTGGGTCATCATCATTTACCTTGTTATATGCAATGGATGGAAATCCAATTGTTGTGAAATTTTGATAGCTTGAATGACCAAAAGACCTAAAATTCAAATGATCCTCTAAAAAAGACAATGCTAGGCTCTCATTACTATTGGGATGTCATTTTGTCATCATTTTCCTTACCAAAAGGACATGCTTTGAATCAAGACACCTCATTTCTCACCTATATTCATCACATACATCAACCTAACTATACCTCTAATGTGCCTAGCAAGTGTTCAAGGTATATGTTGATAAAGGTTTTGAACTAATATTGTCTATATTCCAAGAACAGTTTTGACTACTACAGTTAAGATCCTTCCACCTGGATCAAATCCAGTTACACATCATAGTTCTAGCAACACCTTCATCGATTCTCATATGTCCAACTATTCTGATGGGATTCGTGGATATGGATGATAAAAAACATAGGCTTGAGATTGTTGCGAACCTACAAATGCATCCTCAACCACTTTTGAATAAACATGGATGATCAAGCTAAAAATAGAAGACAAGATGGACAAGTTAATGTTGAGTGCATATCTAGAACGAATGCCTTGTCCTCATGCACTTCGTGTCATGAGGACAAGGCTTTGAAATATTTATCTTTTATTTGATCAAATCCTTTCGATCTGAATAGTTGTGACACATAACAATTTGTTGAAAACCATTTCATAAAATGAGGGAGATTTATGTTTATCATGTAATTAATGCTCATATTATAGAAGCCAGTTTGGCGCTTTGGGGATGGAGGAGGATGATAGGAAGTATTAAGCTGATAGACATTTCATTTTTCTGCTGATAGATAGTCTTTTTCTTCCAAGATTATAAACTCAGATAGACTAGAAATGACTGCATTATTTTATAAAGATATACATTTTCAGAATTCATTTTTGTCTGGATGTTGTGTGATGAATTAGTTAATTCAGTCATTTTTGAAGGAAAGAAGGGCCCCTTGTCTCAGCATATGTTTTTATTTTGTCACTTGAAGTTATGAATAACCATTAGCTATTTTTCTTACAGTTTGAAGTTATATTGCAATTGCATAGTTTGGATAATGAATATTTTTGAGGAATCTTCAGTTAGAATAGAGAAAAATCAGATTTACTTTCGAATGCTTTATGAAATGCATGGGTTACATAGATAGATACAAGTACTTTACATAAGGTTAGTTTACTTTAAAGAATGGTGTGATTGAAAGACAGGTTAATATATATTTTCAGTTAAAAAGGGTTGAATGACATGTTAGTAGATATTTACAGTTGATATTAAACCAAAGTGGTTGGTAGAATGAATATTGAAACCTAGCAGAGCTACAAATGAGTGAATATTTGTTTTCTTTGAAGTGTGTACTTAGATATACCCTTGTTTCTATTTAAAGATTGAAGTAGTGATCATAGTTTTGAATGTTTTCTAGTGGAATTAAACTTGAATAAATTAGATAATAGAAGAAACCAATCATGCACATATGGTGTCAGTGCCTCAAAGTCTACCTCTCCAGGTTGACATTTTATGAAGGATATATATAGTGATATATATTTAGCTCGACATTTTGGTGTCGTTGCCAGGGAGATACTAAAAAGGATTGGAGAACAAGTATGTTGTGTTTGTTGAAGACCAAGGGGGAGGAGGAGTTGTAAGATGGGAGGTAAGAACCTACGCATCTACTGTAGTAAGTTCCCCTGAAGCATTGCCAAGCAGTTAGATTTTAGCAAGTGTTTTCTCATAAATAAGCAGGGTTAGATTTCATTCAACAAGCAAGGGAGTTTTTCATTACAACAGTGTGAGAATTTTTTTCTTAATTCAGTTCAGAGGTATTTTCAGTAAGACATGTTACATTTTATTCCAGCAGTATCTCTTGGCGAAACAATGTGCTCTTAATTATAAAAGAAAAAGAAAGTGGAGAATATGATTTTCAATTCTTTCATAGAATTTTCCACCTCACAGTTCTTGGGGAATCCTTTCTTACTTGAAGAAGAATTAAAAGATTCTGTGGAGGAAGAAGAAGGTTTGGAACCCAAAATTGAAGAATTTCTTGCATGCTTGGTTCCTTTAGGCACCCAGGAAAATCAGGCCCCAAATTATGAAGATCTACAAGGGACATAAGGAGAAGAGGTGCAAGACAATTATATTGAGAGAGATTATATAGAATATTGGTTTCAATCTATTGTCAGACCAAAGTATGATTATATTCTCCAACTCTTTATGATGATGGACTAAGGTAAATTTCCACCCCTTCATGTCTATACAATTACTCAGGTACCTTTTCCTCATAAGGAAATGCATGAAATTTTTATTATGCTACGTACTTGGTTTCACTGGAAGTTATCTTATACCTAAAGGGAGGAAGTTCTAAGGTAGGGTAGGTAGGGAATAAACTATGCACATAGTAGATAGTTTTCAAGTGCAGTATTCCATTTCAATAAAAGGGTGTGAGTAATTCAGGCAGAGATATTTGAATGGAAGTGGATCAGAGTATTCAAAATATGGGGAATCTATACTACAATTCAATAATATTTTGTATGTATTCCCATTTTTATTAATGTCATCTACCTTGTCAATTTCAGAGAAGCAAAAGAAGAAATATCTGAAGCATTTTTAAACAGAGTTCACTCTTCTAAGATATTATCATAATTCGACAAGGTATCAGCAATTCAAATATCTAATTTTGACCAACTTCTAACAGTCAAGTATTTAGCCTGGGTATCTCTAGAAGATTGCACTATTTTTGGGTTTTGTTGTTTCATCATCAGTCATCGGCTTGAGGTAATGATTTGTTTTACTTTTTGAATAATATTGAAAATAAAGGAATCATTTATAAACAATATCTTGTAATACTTTCTATACTCCTACCTTACATGTATCACTTATCTGTTTGCCTAAGACTTGGGTTTCATAATCATTATTCTTCTCAGCACCGTATCCACTCCTCCACTCATTACATTTGGTTGACCATATTCCCGTTCTGTTTCATTTGCATGATTAATTGTTGAGCCTATTTCTTTCCTTATACACGTATTACAATCTGATACTTGATTATTCATTTGAATCACTGAAAGGATTTAAATGAATAATTCCCCTAACATTTATCGACCTATTATATAATCATTACACCACTATCATATCATCATTCTTCCACAACCTTGTTTATTACCTTGCATTCAAAATGGCAAGCAATCTGCCTTTCAGAAGGGAAGGAGAAATGAGTGAGAAGGAAAATGGGATGCAAAGGGGTAAATTGGCATGAGCCTGTCTCTTTGGAAGAACTTGAGCAGATGCTAGAATACAATGCATGTTTCTCAATGTTTTGTAACACAGTTTGGCCAACATTCTTTGCCAAATTTCAAGGGTACGATGACACAGTTGCTTTAAAATTTGCCTTAGGATTTGATGGAAAGGTAGCCCGAATTGGGGATATTGTAATAAGGGTAAATGAGAGACCCATTTCTCATGCCACCGGGTTACGAATTCATGGTGAAAGGTGGTTCAAAAATTGACCCTGTGATTGCACAAATTTTGACCGTTTTCTGCAAAGCAAGCACGAAGAAATTGACTGGGTAGCAAGGGTACCGCGCACACATCTGGAAGTCAAATGGAAAAATATTCTATTCTTCCTACGGAAGTATATCACATGTGAAGGTAAATACTTGATGGATTTTCAGTACCATTTCCAGTTTTTGTTTCATTTTGAGTCTGCAGAGTATCTAAATATTCCCTATTACCTCTGTCAAAGTTTGAAGAAAATGGCTCATCAAGTTCATAAGCATCCTCAAAATCCTACCCCCAGTCTGTATCACTATGGCATTATTAAAATCCTCATAGAGAATGAATTGTACACTCGTGATGACTCCTGAGGGGATTTCCTTAATCACAATGTATTCGTGCCACTACCAAACTCTACTATACCTATAAGCATTGACCATTCTGAACCCCATATGTCTCCACAACATTATGACCATTCTAAACCCTATCCTTCTCCACAGTGTCAATATTGAAAGAGGAAAATCGAACGAATAGTTAATAAAACCCTACGTGTACCTACTTGTCATTTTACACATAGTATGGTTAATACTAATGCCCCTATGCCACAACCTACCCAACATACAAAAGTATGTATGTCCACCCTTCATAAATATTCAACAATTGATGAATAGAAAACCAAAACTTAATGTTGTAGATATTCCTGAGTCAAACCCTCTAGATTCCCATATGTCTGAACATGAAGATCAGATAGCACTAGACAAGACTGAGAAAACAAGCTTATCTATATTGGGTTGTCATATGTTTGGGAAGATAAGGAAGAAGGGTGCGGATATTGCAGGACTCAAACAAGAGAACGAGCAGATAAAAGGGCAGAATAAGAAGCTGATTGATGAAAAGAAATCATTGGTTTTTCAGAATAGACAAATTCATAAATTGGTCCAAAAATGGTTTAAGGAGGCTGAGAGATTAGAAAAATCTGGGCAGTCCCAAGTACCAACATAGAAAATAGGAGGTTCTTTGGATAGCTTAGCCACAACAACAATACCGATGGATTGACAGAATTTATGGTACAATTTTGAGATATCTTTTTGAAGAAGAATAATTTTCATAGGGACATGCAAATACTTTGGCATGGGGGAATGTTGGGCTGTCATTTTGTCATCATTTTCCTTACCAAAAGGACTTGTTTTGAATCAAGACATCTCATTTCTTGCCTATATTCATCACATACATCAACCTAACTATACCTATAATGTGCCTAGCAAGTGTTCAAGGTATATGTTGGTAATTTAACAAATTTCCTTTATTTTTATATATCTTTAAAAGGTTTTGAACCAATCTTGTCTATATTCCAAGAAAAATTTTGACTATTACAGTTAATCTCCTACCACCTGGATCAAATCTGGTTACACATCATAGTTCCAGCTATACCTTCATCTTTTCTCATATGTCCAACTGTTCTGATGGGATTCGTGGATATGGATGATAAAGAACACAAACTTGAGATGGTTGCGAACCTACAAATGCATCCTCAACCACTTCTGAATAAGCATGGATGATCAATCTAAAAATAGAAGACAACATGGCCGAGTTAGAGATGAGTGCATATCTAGAATGAATGCCTTGTTCTCATGCACTTCGTGTCATGAGGACAAGGCTTTGAAATCTTCATCTTTTATTTGATCAAATCCTTTCGATCTAAATAGATGTGACACGTAACCGGTTTTTGAAAACCATTTTCTAAAAAGAGGGAGATTTATATTTATCATGTAATTAATGCTCATATTATAGAAGCCATTCTGGTGCTTTGGGGATGGAGGAGGATGATAGGAAGGATTAGGATGATAGACATTTCATTTTTCTTCTGATAGATAGTCTTTTTCTTCCAGGATTATAAACTCAGATAGACCAAAAATGACTGCATTATTTTATAAAGATATACATTTCCAGAATTCAGTTTTGTCTAAATGTTGTGTGATGAATTAGTTAATTCAGTCATTGTTGAAGGCAAGAAGGGCCCCTTGTCTCAGCATATGTTTTTATTCTGTCGCTTGAAGTTCTGAATAACCATTAGCTATTTTTCTTACAATTTGAAGTTATATTGCAATTGCATAGTTTGGAAGCTTCAGTTAGAACAGAGCAATATCATATTTACTTTCGAATTATTTATGAAATGCATGGGTTACACAAATAGCTACAAGTACTTTACATAAGGTTAGTTTACTTTAAAGAATGGTGTGATTGAAAGACATGGTATTATAGATTTGTAGTTAAAAATGGTTGAACGACATGTTAGTAGATATTTACATTTGATATTAAACCAGAGTAGTTGGTAGAATGAATATTGAAAGCTAACAGAGTTACAAATAAGTGAAGATTTGTTTTCTTTGAAGTGTGTACTTAGATAGACCCTTGCTGCTATTTAAATATTGAAGTAGTGATCAAAGTTTTGAATGTTGGCTAGTGGAATTAAACTTGAATAAAATAGATAGTAGAAGAAACCAATCCTCCACATATGGTGTCAGTGCCTCAAAGTCTACCTCCCCGGGTTGACATTTTATGAAGGCTATATATAGTGATATGTATTTAGCTCAACAATTACCATAGGTTGTAGGAGTGTAATCACAATGGAGAGGATGATGTATCCATAGGTTCTCACCTTCCAATGCATATGAAATACATGGAACAATTATGTTCTTACTTTTATCATTACATGGACAGAAAAAACCATGCTATGTCTAAGAACATGGCTATGTCTCAGAGCTCGATAAAATTTCAAGTGAGAGTGATCAGAAACAAGGGAACTATGTAGGATCAACAATCCTTGAGAATGATGAACATCATTGTACAAGTGCAGAAAACCTTGATGATGAAGGCTATGTTGTGAAAGACTACTTACAGGGTAGGTCATCTGATGTTTTACTGGCTCTTTCAAAGGAAGATGAAGAATGGATTTTTGAGAATGAAGAAGTAGATAATTGGTGTGGTACGGACAACTCAAATTTGCAAGATAAAGTTGAGCAGATTAAGTGTGATGAAGGTGATATTCCTCCTCTTGATAATGCTGGGTTAGATAGTCTGGAAAATAATTTGTTGTTTGAGATATGCTTGTGCAATAGAGAAAGCTAGCACACACTAGCTTTCCCCCACAATGGAATGATCTTGTTCAATATGTGTATATGATTGTGTAAGAGGGAAAGCTAGCACATGCTATCTTTCCCCCATGGTAGGATGATGTTTGAGATGTGCTTGTGCTTGTGCAAGAGGGAAATCTAGCATGCACTAGCTTTCCCCAGGACTGGAATGATGTTGTTTGAAATGCGCTTATGCTTGTGTAAGAGGGAACGATAGAATGCACTATCTTTCCCCCATTGTGGAATGATGTTGTGATTATGAAAGAGGGAAAACTAAATAGTGTTATCTTTCCTTAATGGTGGAATGATGTTGTTTGAGATTTGATTGTGCTTGTGTAAGAGGGAAGTTTAGCATGTGCAAGAATTACTCCATGCTAGAATGATGTTGTTGGAGATGTGCTTGTGTTTGTGAAAGAGGGAAAGCTAGCATAGGCTAGCTTTTCCCCATAATGGAATGATGTTATTCAATATGTGCTTGTGCTTTTGCAAGACTGAAAGTTAGCATGCACTAGTTTTACCCCATGGAGGAATGATGTTGTTTGAGATACGCTTGTGCTTGTTGTGACATCCCGCTCTAGCGCACTGAGAAAACTTATTATTTACGGACACTTTCTTGCAAGTGATCTAGACTTTTATGATGTTAGACCATTTATACCTGATTATGATGCGATTGACAGATGACATGATGTGTTACTATTTAGACAGGTTCTATTGACTCAGTTTCATTGAGTGTGCAGGGTTTTTGACCTTGAGGATGCCGAGGCATCGGTAGAACCCCCTTGGACTCTGGACTGCGTTAGGGAGTGTGCTTTTGGGTTGATATGTTTACTATAATGTTTCATTTGATTTGATTATTTGATGTTGACCTTTCTGACATGATTGTTGATGATGCAGGCTGACGATAGCTTGCCAACCAAACTCACATATGGAGTAAAGGGGCCACACACGATTCCAGAGAGGTTGAGGGAGAGGGGTGGAAAGCAGCCCTTCCACCGCCTACTAGCACTCCCGCTGTGGCCTGAACTGTAGGTTAACGATTACCTATTTCGGGAGGATCCACGATGTCGTGAGGGCAGACTGCGACAGTTTCTCATGATGACTCTAAGGGGCACGCAATAAGGCGGGGGCCTTATTCCTTAGAACCCTTAGTCTCCTACAAGTTCACCTGGTGGAGTGTTGACTCCAAGGGTTATAGATGTCTACCAATCAGTCCAGTTGGCGAGTGGAACCCTTGGAGCACATGGTGCATCCTGAAGGGCACATTGCACAAAAGAAACACGAGAAGTGAGTGTCACCCTTGGAGCACGTGGTTCATCCTGAAGGGCACGTCGCGTAAAGGAAATGGACGAGGCGAGTGGCACCCTTGGAGCACGTGGTGTGTCCTGAAGGGCACGTCGCATTGATGTGGATGAAGGAAGCAAACCTAATAGCCCTAAGACCTTAACGCTTTAAGAGATTCCTAAACAACTTCCCTAACCCAGTGACGCCCAGTTCGGAATCTAGTACAAGTCTAAAAACTGTTAGGGTAAAATTTAGTCTAAACCTAAGAGCAGACCCTGGAATAAAAATAACAAATTAAACAAAAACCCACCTAAGTAATAGTTGGTCTTCATGAAATTCTTGAGGCGATAATGAGAGTAAGTGTTAAAGAAAACCTAATAGTTTTAAAACTTGCAAAGAAGAAATTGATTCCTAACTGGTGGGAGAATGACATCACCTTCGTAGTGTAACATAAAGAAAATTTCAAAAAAAAATAAAAATACTAAGACCATTATCCTCTCATTATCCATGTCTACTTTATTAAACTATCCTCCATCACCTTAATCTTCCAGTATCCATCTCCCTTTTACAGGTCCAGTTCACATTACTAAATCACCATCCCTCCCCTTAATTCCTCATTATTCTTTTTGTAATACATTTACTTTTCCCATATACATGTTTGCCATCACCTTCATCTCTCATTATCCTATATATATATATATTAATGGTTAATTTAAATGATGGATAATGATAAATTACAATGATGAATGCATGCTTATAAATAGAAAAAATGAAAATATATATACATATATTATAAACAAATTGTCGTGTATTCCTTAATCTTAAATTTATAGAATAACGAAAATGATAAATGGATTCTCTTTCCATAATTTATTAAACCCTACCGCCTCTACCATCAATAAAAGTTACGCATGTAAAAATAAAAGGAAATTATTGATGAGCGCACTTACTCTTTGAGTTTTAAATAAAAATAAAAATAAAAAATGAAATAAAAAAAAAAAAATAATAAAAAAATAAGAAAATAAAAAGGGAAAAGGGGGGGAAAACCTAAAAAAAGAGGATTTAGGGTTTGAGACTGGATAAAAGAAAGGGAGAGGGGGGAAAGAGAGGAATTTTTTTCAGCTATTGGTATTGCTATGCTGCCAGACTAGAGGCTGGACTAATTTCTTGTAGGAGTTGGGGATTCTCAACTGACGTGAGTGGTAGCTCAGTCGTGGAGGCGAGCTGGGAAGCTAGATCTATCTGCTAGATTTGTGTGGCCCCTTTGCATCTCGGGGGGCTAAGGGGGAATTAGAGTACCCGTAGCGATTGGTTGGGAGGTACCGGTGAGTCCTCTACGATTGGAGAGCGGGAGAAGCACTGAAGGCGGAAGCGGCGCAGAGCACAAGAGTTCATTGTGGCAAGCAGCAAGGCAACGGTATGTTCATGTTTGAGTAGAGTAGAATGCTTAGTGATTTGCTGCTAAGATTATGAGGGTACTGTAGTAAAATGCCTTTTCCTCTTTCCTTAAACTCTGCAAAACAAAAATAGGGGTAATTTCTGAAGAACGGTGTTAGCGACCAGTTCTGGAAATGCCTTTCAAAGCTGTCCCTGTAAACTGCGTTTGGTCATTTCGTTTTATTTATGGTACAGTTTTAGGTTTCCTGGCAACTTGTATTGGGTTTATGGTTGTTCATTTTGGGTACAGTCGTAGGGTTTCTGGTGATTGTTTGGGTATGGTTTTTTGTTTTTATTTTACCCTGTGGGCAAAATCTTCCTTGGTGGGCATTTTTATTCCCCCTGGGGCGAATTCATTGACTGTGGGGGTTTCCCCTTTTTCCTGTGGGAATCTAGGTATGACTGGGCATCTAAGTATGGATGTAAGTTGCTAATCTAATGGGCGTCTTATTACATGCGTCCTTATTTAAGGCGTGTTGATTCCAGTTCGTTTTCATTATTTACAGTGCGCCCCTTTTGTTTCCGTGGGTGTCCTTAATTTTCATGGGCATGCTTACTGCCTCTTCCTCAAGGAATGTATTTATGGGTCTGACATATCTGATATTTTGATATTTTTATCAATCTTGTCCCTAACTTGGAATTCTGGATTTGTTGAGTTTGTATGATCAGATTTCTCTGATTTCAGGGCGCTAAATTTATGTATACAGTTAATAATACCATTAAATCAATAGAACTCGATTTCCAACCCTTGTTTGCCCAGAGTGTGATAATGTATACATTAAAAATGCAATTTAATCGACAGCAGATTCATTTTCCAACAATTGTATGCTCAGATTGTGAAAATGGTTGACGGAAGGGACCCCTGGGGATATTATATACGTCTTCCTCCAGGAATCTATTAGTTGGGCATTAGTTGCTTGTTATTATAGTTTTTTGTTTGGTGGACGGATGAACTGATGAAGATAATAATAGGAGGGCTGAAATTAGGCCGCAGACTGTATTACGCTGTGAAATCCCGAAATTTCCGGTAGCAACCCTTTCCGGAGATCAACATATCATTTCAATCGAGACCTCAATTTGCACACAAAGGCATTTTTAAATTAAAGTCTAGGTATAGTTTTGAATAGTGCTTTACCATAATAGAATTATATTTGCTCATCATGGGTCTCTATTATATATGATTTTAATGCATCCATTAATGCCAAAATGATTCATTTTAATCCGTGAAAATGGTTTAGTACCTTCGGTAATCCGTCCCTTGTGGGTTAATGCGTGAGAGGGTTGTCTCGAACCCTCGTTTTTAAATTCTTAATATTCTGGTTAATATAAAGCTGAAGGGTGAGGTCGCCATTGGGGACTGTAACGCTTCCTGTATTATTTCTTTTTGCCTCTACGTCTCCGTCCTCGGACCAGGCGCCTTCCACGAAGGACATTCCTTCATTTTAATCCATGAACCCGACACCTGTGCATTTTGCTTGAAGGCGACAATCTCCTTTTGTTCTTTGTTAACAAACTGCAATATAGCATGCCATAATAATTTTCCATGTGAACGTTGTTTAGGGAAAACGTGGCAGTAACGTGGCCGTTATGATTTTATTGGGCAATTATAAAATGCAGGCATAAGCGCAAACCGAATTAAATTACTGTGATTACGTGTTAAATTAATGGCAAACCTAAATTGTAACATAACCTGCCATATTAAATTGTCGTGTTAATGTTGTTTAGGGAAACGTGGCATAAATGTGGCCGTTATTATTTTATTGGGCAATTAGAAAAGGAAAGCATAAGCGCAGTATGAATTACAACATCAGTATTGCTTAGGAAAAATTGGCGGTAATGTGGCTTGCTCTTATTTTTATTGGCATTTAATTATTGTTAAATTGGTTATTTTGAATAGGGCCATTTTTAATTATTGTCAAATTGGTTACATTGAATATTGGCTTTTTGTAATTATTGTTAAGGTGGTTATTGGAATAGTGGCATGTTGAATTATTGACAATTTGGTTATTGAGTATTGGCATTTTTAATTACTGTTAAAGTGGTTATCTTGGATAGTGGCATTTTCAATTATTGTTGATTAGGTTATTTTAAATATTGGCATTTTTTTTTACTCTTGTTAAATTGGTCCCCTGAATATTGGCATTGCAATTATTGTTATTCCTGGTCCCTTCTAAATTATGTTACTCTTAAATATGATCAATTTAAATATTGTCATGGTTACATATTCTCTTTTTAGTTATGTTGTCATGATGTTATTTTAGACATGATGGTATTTATAGATACGATGTTGTTTTTATATATGGACATAGGGTAAGGGTGTGTCATTGGGTGGACTTAAACAACTAGGTGATGATGGGGTATTGATACCAGTATTTAGGATAAAGCTTGTTCCAAATTCCATCGTTGTTCATGGTAAAATGAGAATAATGTATTGATTAAATTTATGTTAAGGTTATGATAAGGTTATTTTCTATGTTACTTGCTTAAAGGAAATATTAAGTAATGGATTTAGGAACATTTGTAAGTGGTTAGACGATATCCTTGTAGTTTTTCTTAGGACACCAAACAACTATTGCAAGGACCTTATATTAAATGTAAGGATGCTAGCCTGTAGGGCGAGGTAAAATGGCAGATTTTTCAATGACATCCCAATGTTGGGACCCTTGCTATTTATCTTCCAATACACCTCTATCTATCATATATTATGTTTATTGGGGTTCACACAAATTTCTTCCATTANCCCCGATAAGATTTAAAGGTAAAATTGACATGACTTATTTGGAATGTATTGTAGGTAAATCAATAGTATGGTTTGCGAATTATTAATGTTACAAACGATTATTCTACATTAGCATTGAGAACTCGCAATTAAATTGATTTTACATTAATTAAGAGTAGAATTGGCCACTCTTCGACTAGTGGACATTTAAGGGAATGGCGGGTTGGTACTTAATGCTAATGAAGGCGGAGATAAGGCCTGGTCGTAATAATGGTTGTCGTTGTTGAGTCATTTGTTCTGCACCTTCCTTAGAGGTTGTGGTCGTGCGTTTATTCTTTGTTGTACTTGGCTGAGTCATTTGAGTATGGGGTCAGTCATGTCGAGCGGGAGGTAGACACCCCAGGTAGCCCTAGGAGATTGCTTGCATGTGTGAGTATTTCATGTAAAGAATCCAGTGCTGTATCAAGAGTCTCAGGCCCTTTAAAGGCAGGGTTTCCACTCTTGCGACACACCTGATGGATATTACTAGTTTCTACCTGAGCAGTCGGCCAGGAGCCTATCTGACCTTCTCTCTCTCTGAAGCAGAGAACTAAGATTAAATGCCCTGCTTTCCTGTGCAGTAATAGTAAGATCTGCTACCATGGATTCTTCCCTCTGTGTTCGTACTGTGCATAACCCAGTATGTCAGTAAATGTTCGCATAGTGTGCCTTATGTCTGGGTCGTTCATTGCATGCAACTACTTGTTGTGTGTCTTGTCTTCTTGTTGTGATATTTGTGGTTGCATCTAGTTAGTCATTGGGTGGCGACGTAGATTCCAGCGTTTCGGTTTCCCCTCCTCCACGCTCGCACACACCTTTAAAACAAAAAAAAATTGCACCTATTGTCCGAGTTGTTGTCGTAACAAGGAGGGTTGTTACACTTGTGCAACAGAGAAAGCTAGCACATGTTAGATTTCCCCCAAAGTAGAATTATCTTGTTCAAGATTTGTATATGCTTGTGTAAGAGGGAAATCTATCACATGCTAGCTTTCCCCCATGGTAGGATTATGTTCGAGATGCACTTGTGCTTGTGAAAGAGGGAAATCTAGCACGCACTAGCTTTCCCCAACACTGGAATGATGTTGTTTGAAATGCGCTTGTGCTGGTGTAAGAGGGAAAGATAACATGCACTAGCTTTCGCCCATGGTGGAATGATGTTTTTGAGATGCACTTCTGCTTATGAAAGAGGGAAAGCTAACACGTACTAGCTTTCCTTAATGGTGGAATAATGTTGTTTGAGATGTGCTTGTGCTTGTGCAAGAGGGACGTTTAGCATGTGCAAGATTTCGTCCATGCTATAATGATGTTGTTCGAGATGTGCTTGTGTTTGTGAAAGAGAGAAACATGGCACATGCTAGATTTTCCCCACAATGAAATGATGTTATTCAAGACGTTCTTGTGCTTCTGCAAGACTGAAAGTTAGCATGCACTAGTTCTATCCATGGAGGAATGATGTTGTTTGAGATGCTCTTGTGCTTGTGCAAGAGAGAAATCTAGAACACACTAGCTTTCCCCCACAGTGGAATGATCTTGTTCGAGATGTGTATATGCTTGTGTAAGAGACATGCTAGATTTCCCCCATGGTAGGCTGATGTTTGAGATGCGCTTGTGCTTGAGCAAGAGGAAAAGCTAGCATGCACTAGCTTTCCCCAACACTGGAATGATGTTGTTCAAAATGTTCTTATGCTTGTGTAAGAGGGAAAGATAGAACGCGCTAGCTTTCCCCCATTGTGGAATGATGTTGTTCGATATGCACTTGTGCTTATGCAAGAGGGAAAACTAACATGTGGTATCTTTCCTTAATAGTGTAAAGATGTTGTTTGAGATTTGATTGTGCTTATGCAAGAGGGAAGTTCAGCATGTGCAAGCATTTCTCCATGCTAGAATGTTGTTGTTGGAGATGTGCTTTTGTTTGTGAAAGAGGGAAATCTAGCACAGGGTAGCTTTTCCCCACAATGGAATGATGTTATTCAAGATGTGCTTATGCTTCTACAAGATTGAAAGTTAGCATGCACTAGTTTTACCCCATAGAGGAATGATGTTGTTCAAGATGCACTTGTGCTTGTGCAAGAGAGAAAGATAGCACATGCTAGCCTTCCCCCACAATGGAATGATCTTGTTCGAGATGTGTATATGCTTGTGTAAGAGGGAAAGATAGCACACGCTAGATTTTCCTCATGGTAGGATGATGTTCAAGATGCAGAACACTGGAATGATGTTGTTCGAGATGGTCTTGTGCTTGTGCAAGAGAGAAAGCTAGCAGGCGCTAGCTTTCCACCATGGTGGAATGGTGTTGTTCAAGATGCACTTGTTCTTATGCAAGAGGGAAAGCTAACATGTGCTATATTTCCTTAACGGTGGAATGATGTTGTTTGAGATGTGCTTGTGCTTATGCAAGAGGGAATTTTAGCATGTTCAATCTTTCCTCCATGCTGAAATGATGTTGTTCAAGATGTGCTTGTGTTTCTGAAAGAGGGAAAGCTAGCACACACTAGATTTTTCCCATAATGGAATGATGTTATTCAAGATGTTCTTGTGCTTCTACAAGAATGAAAGTTAGCATGCACTATTTTTATCCCACGGAGGAATGATGTTCGAGATGTGCTTGTGCTTGTGCAAGAGAGAAATCTAGCACATGCTATCTTTGCCCCACAGTGGAATGATATTGTTTGAAATGTGTATATTCTTGCGTAAGAGGGAAATCTAGCACGTGCTAGCTTTCCCCCATGGTAGGATGATGTTCGAGATGCACAACACTAGAATGATGTTGTTCGATATGGTCTTGTGCTTGTGCAAGAGAGAAAGCTAGCATGCATTAGCTTTCCACCATGGTGGAATAATGTTGTTCGAGATGCACTTGTGCTTATGGAAGAGGGGAAGCTAGCATGTGCTAGCTTTCCTTAATGGTGGATTGATGTTGTTTGAGATGTGTTTGTGCTTGTGCAAGAGGGAAGTATTGCATGTTCAAGCTTTACTCCATGCTAGAATGATGTTGTTTGAGATGTGCTTGTGTTTGTGAAAGAGGGAAAGCTAACACATGCTAGCTTTTACCCACAATGCAATGATGTTATTCAAGATGTGCTTGTGCCTCTGCAAGACTGAAAGTTAGCATGCACTAGTTTTACCCCACGAAGGGATGATGTTTTTTGAGATACGCTTGTGTTTGTGCAAAAGACAAAGCTAGCAGATGCTAGCTTTCCCCCACAGTTGAATGATCTTGTTCGAGATGTGTATATATTTGTGTAAGAGGGAAAGCTAGCACGTGCTATCTTTTCCCCATGGTAGGATGATGCTCAAGATGCACTTGTGCTTTTTCAATAGGGAAAGCTAGCATGCGCTAGCTTTCCCAAGCACTGGAATGATGATGTTCGAGATGCGCTTGTACTTGTGTAAGAGGGAAAGCTAGAACGCGCTAGATTTCCCTCATGGTAGAATGATGTTATTCGAGATGAACTTGTGCTTATGCAAGAGGGAAAGCTAACACGCACTAGCTTTCCTTAACAGTGTAATAATGTTGTTTGAGTTGTGCTTGTGATTTTGCAAGAGGGAAGTTTAGCATGTGCAATCTTTCCTCCATGCTAGAATGATGTTGTTCGAGATGTGATTGTGTTTGTGAAAGAGGGAAAGCTAGCACAGGCTAGATTTTCCCCACAATGGAAAGATGTTATTCAAGATGTTCTTGTGCTTCTGGAATACTAAAAGTTAGCATGCACTAGTTTTACCCCACATAGGAATGATGTTATTCGAGATGTGCTTGTGCAAGAAAGAAAGATAGCACATGCTATCCTTCCCCCACAGTGGAATGATCTTGTTCGAGATGTGTATATGCTTGTGTAAGAGGGAAATATAGCACACACTATCTTTTCCCCATGGTAGGATGATGTTCGATATGCACAAGACTAGAATGATGTTGTTTGAGATGGTCTTGTGCTTGTGCAATAGAGAAAGCTAGCAGGCGCTAGCTTTCCACCATGGTGGAATGATGTTGTTCGAGATGCACTTGTGCTTATGCAAGAGGGAAAGCTAACACGCACTAGATTTCCTTAACGGGGGAATGATGTTGTTTGAGATGTGCTTGTGCTTGTGCAAGAGGGAAGTTTAGCATGTGCAATCTTTCCTTCATGCTAGAATGATTTTGTTTGAGATGTGATTGTGTTTGTGAAAGAGGGAAAGTTAGAACATGCTAGCTTTTCCACACAATGGAATGATGTTATTCAAGATGTTCTTGTGCTTCTGCAAGATTGAAAGTTAGCATGCACTAGTTGTACCCCACGGAGGAATGATGTTGTTCGAGATGTGCTTGTGCTTGTGCAAGAGAGAAAGATAGAACACACTAGCTTTCCCCCATAATGGAATTATGTAACATCCCACTCTGGCGCAGTGAGAAAACTTATTCTTTGAGGACACTTGCTAACACGTGATCTAGATTTTTATGTTATTAAAACATTTGACTTTGATTACGATGCGTTATGGGTTGATGGCATGTTGTTTTACTACATTGACATAGACAAATGCTATTGACTCGGTTTTACTAAGTGTGCAGGGTTTTGGACCTTGAGGATGCAGAGGCATCGAGGGAACCCCTTGGACTCCCGATCGAGTAAGGGACTATGCCTTTGGGGTTTGATTGTTTTATTGTGATATTATTGCGTCTAATTAGACGATATAATGTGTATATTTTCTGACATACTTTGTTGATGATGTAGGCTAACAATAGTTTGCCGACCAGACTCACATATGGGGTGAAGGGGTCACACACGACTACTAGAGATATTGAGGGAGAGGTGTGGACAACAACCCTGCCACAACCTACTAGCACTCCCACCGTGGCTCTAACTATAGGTTAAAATTTACCTAGTTCGAGAGGACCCACGATGTTGTGAGAGAAGACTGCGACAGTCGCTCACGATGATTCTAAGTGGTGCACAATAAGGTGGGGGACTTATTACTTAGAGACCCTTAGTCTCCCACAAGTTCACCTGGCGAAGTATTGACTCTAGGGGTTATTGATGTCTACCAATCAGTCAAGAGGCACGTGGCACCCTTGGAGCACGTAGTGCATCCTAAAAGGCACGTCGTGCAAAGGAAAAAATGAGGCGAGAGGCACCCTTGGAGCACTTGGTGCATCCTGAAGGGCACGCCACATTGTTGATGATAGGGGGATGAACCTAGATGGCCATAAGACAATTAAGATGTTAAGTAATTTTTAAAAACAAGGTCCCTAATAAAAATGTCACCCAGTATGAAATTAAGGCCTAAGTCTAATTACGCCAATGGTAGAACCTTGTCTTCTAAAAAAAAATTAATAATAATAATAACAATAAATAAAAAATAACTTAAATAATCATTTTTGACCTTCGTTAAAACTTGTAACATGAAGGGTGTAAGAAATTAAGTTATTCATAAAAATAAAATCTGTGGTAATAAATGTAAAAGGGGAATTAATTATTTTATCCTTTTTATAATTTAAAAAATATATATACTAAATATATGATAAAAGGGAAAAGGGGTTAAATTCCACAATTGTTGTTTTTAGCTCTAATAAAAAAGGGGAAAGAGGGGAACTTAAGGTATAGAGCGGAAAGCCAACTTAGTAAAGAATCTACCATTAAAGAACTTTATAATTTTAAACTGAATTAGCAACTTATTAATAGGGAAAGCCTTTAAAACCTGTAAGGGATTTTGGGGACACCTAGGAGTGATTCTAGGAGTAACTCTAGGCGGGTGAGGGAATTGAGATAATTAATTAATTAAAGGAGTTAATTAATGGAGGAATGTAGGGGATGGGTGACACTTGTACAGAGAGGAAATTTTTAGGAATTTATTTTAAAACTTTTATTAAATGAGAATTTAGGAAGGAGAGGAAGTTTGAGATTATATATAATAAAGGAAGGATAATAAGGAAGGGGATCTTCTGTTAGCGTAACGTTACACTGTGGAATTATCGACTTGACTCATTTACTTGTGGGAGTTGGGTTACCCAGCTCAGAGAGGAGTGGTAGCTCAGCCTTGTGAGGCGAGCTGAGTGCTAGACTAAACCTCTGGAAAGTGTGTGAGACCCCTTTGTGGCTCGGGGGGCTAAGGGGGAAGCAGAGTACCCCTAGCATTGGCTAGGATGTACCGGTGTAGTCTCGATGGTCGGTGAGTGGGAGTTGCATGGAGTGCAGGAATGACACTTGGAGCAGGGGAAAGGGAAATGATACTCTTCCTTGTTTGAATGATAGAATGTTGTAGGATTTAGGATGTAGTTCTTCATGCTTAATGGATATTCTGGCTGGAAAAATGATTTAATTGCGTGTCTGCGTGCTTTTCATTGGTATTCTGGCATTGAACAAATTTATTGATTTTCTGCTTGCATTTATTTGGCAACCTGAAAAGAAAAAAGAAAACATTTAAACATTCTGAGTCTGCCTTTTTGGGTACCTTGATTTGGACCAGCGTTTTGTGATTATGTCTGCGATATAATGGTGTACTGGAATGAAAAATGAATTCAATTTCAGTCTGCAATTTCTTACACAAAACTCAACAACTTGGTTATATTAAAAACTCAACAATTGACTGGTGGAATGGTAATGTAAAGAATTCAATTTCAATCTGCAATTTTGTTTATATCTCAGATAGACCTCTGCCGATAACATTTTTTATTGGACAACCAGCTTTTATTTATATATTTAAGAGATATATTAATGGTTTGTATGTTAGTGGTGGATCTAGTAATAGATTTTAGTCATTTACTGATCCACTTATGTGTACTATTGTAGAGGGATGATAGGTATCCATTTAGCCTCATTTTAGGCTAGGAACCGACAAAGGAATTTCTCTCTAAAAAAATTGCCACAACCCGAATTGCAAGTCAGCCCTCTTAATTTCCAATAAAAATAAACCCAGATTTGAATCCTAAACTTGCCTTTGAAAATTCAGACCCCACACATCGACTCTTAATTATTAAGGAGGATAGCTTTTGTGTGTCTTAATAATGACAGAAATTTACAACAACGAGCTTATATTAACCATATTGAATGGAACAGTTCAAGGAAACCTCAACTTTTATCTGAATGAGGGTTGTGTTTCCTTCTTCCTGTGTAAATATGGACGCCACTATCCTGTCTGCATTTTACACTTGTACACTGAGTTGCTATTCTTTCCTCTGTGCGCCCCTTACCCAATTTCCGCTTGGGCATTGGGCTACCTGGGTATCCTTCACACCATGCCTAACATCTACACAAATATGCATTAATACCTCTGTGTGTTTTTATTTGTGGAGGGCATGAGCTATTCATTCCTGGTATATTACTTATTCTGGCAATTTTTCCTTCGATTACGACTATCTGTTCCCTATGTTGCATGACGAAGTTTCTTTTTGGGGACTTGAATCTTCAATGATTAAGAAGGTGTAGTTATTGTACATTGATTTTCTTTTGATGTTGCAAATATTTGATTATTGTTGGGACAAATGAAATGGTATAGAATATACGCTCATTATGTAAAATGACGTTGGAATTAAACATTTGACGAAACAATTTCAACTTTATCACTGCAAAATTTAATTGTGGATATGATTTCTGTGATTTTTAAATGAAACTGGTTTACAATTGCCTGAGTTTTTCCCCTACCCTGAGTCCTTACATTTACTCTTACCCAGTAGTGAAAATTATTAAATGCCTAATTCATTTTCCCTTCATCTTGTGCCTTGTCACTTTCTTTATGATGACTTCTCGGTTATCTATTATTGGCCATGTTATTAAATGCATTATTAATTGCTTGTGATAAGGGCTTTTGTTATCGCTTCATTGTTTGTTTAATGGTAGAATTCTAGTTTGAAATGGATGTTATTGTCATCAAGAGTAATGGATAGTTAGAAGGAATGTTCGATTAAAGATGGGTTGCATATTCACCTTGCTAGAACTGGTTGCATTTAATGTCCATTTTCTAAATGGCTCATTTATAATTTTAGTCAAGCTAGTCAGCCTACAATTGATGTTACTTATATTTTTAACCATGGTGAAGTTCCGAATGGCTTAATTGATTCTATTTAATGTTGATTTAGATGGCGCCTTAAGACATTGTGGATGAAATACTGATGGTTTTAGTTTCTCTCTTCTTGTGCAATGGATTGTATGTCGTGAATGATAGTCATAGATGTTGGTTTCTTACGCATCGGGATTTATGTAGTAGATGGTGGTTCTAGATAATTAGTTTTTTTCATCTAGTTGTTTTTTGGTTGACGGCCTTAAACTTATTTATTTTTTGTGCACCTGAAAACTAAGGTCTTGCATGACGTATTGCATAATGTTAGATTTTACTTCTTACGCACAAGGAAATGTCAATGTAATGTATGGTAGACGTTTAGTTACTTCTTGCATCATCAAATTTATTGTAACAATTCCGAGTGTAAGAGTGTTGAATGTGCCACCTTATATAAATAACATAGTTTTCTTTTGAGCGTAAATAAAGCGTTTCAATGTCTACCTTATGAAAAATAATTTAAAGGGCCGACCTTAAATATTCTTGGAAGATTTACATAATTGATTATTGTGGAGTGATGTGTCCTGGATGATCTTGATGTTGTATATTTTAGCTTGTCGGCTTGGACTTGTACTTTGGGGTGGGATGTAGACACCTCCATGTTCCTCAGAACAGTCGCTAGCCCTGAGACCTTAAATGGTCAAAATCAATCGGAACCTGGGCTTGAGCATTGCTTATGTGTCCTGGAGGTCCTAACCATTGCAGGATAGGATGGGTGGGTAGTCATTCTTATTCTTGTTAGGTCATCATGTTGTTGTGCGTGAGTTTCATCTGTGGTGTTCATCGTCATGTTGCATTGTTGAGTATGATGTTTTTATTACCCTTCTACACACACACACACGCCAAAAAAAAATAATTTAGGCTTGATGTCGTGATGAACATGGAGGTTTGTTACAAATTATCTTGTTCGAGATGTGTATATGCTTGTGTAAGAGGGAAGGATCGAACGTGCTATCTTTCCCCCATGGTAGGTTGATGTTCGAGATACAAAACACTGGAATGATGTTGTTTGAGATGCTCTTGTGCTTGTGTAAAAGGGAAGGCTAGCACACGCTAGCTTTACCCCATGGTGGAATGATGTTGTTTGAGATGCACTTGTGATTGCGTAATAGGGAAGGCTAACACGTGCTAGATTTCATTAATGGTGGAATGATTTTATTCAAGATGTGCTTGTGCTTGTGCAAGAGGAAAGTTTAGCATGTGAAATCTTTCCTCCATGCTAGAATGATGTTGTTCGAGATGTGCTTGTGTTTGTGAAAGAGGGAAAGCTAGCACATGCTAGCTTTTCCCCACAATGGAATGATGTTATTCAAGATGTGCTTGTGCTTCTGCAAGACTAAAAGTTAGCATGCACTAGTTTTACCCCACAGAGGAATGATTTTGTTCGAGATGAGCTTGTGCTTGTGAAAGAGAGAAAGATAGCACACGCTAGCCTTCCCCCATAGTGGAATGATCTTGTTCGAGATGTGTATATGCTTGTGTAAGAGGGAAAGCTAGCATGCGCTAACTTTTCCCCATGGTAGGATGATGTTCGAGATGCACAACACTAGAATGATGTTGTTCGAGATGGTCCTGTGCTTGTGCAAGAGAGAAATCTAGTAGGTGCTAGCTTTACACCATGGTGGAATGATTTTTTTTGAGATGAACTTGTGCTTATGCAAGAGGGAAATCTAACACGTGCTAGCTTTCCTTAATGGTGCAATGATGTTGTTTGAGATGTGCTTGTGCTTCTATAAGAGGGAAGTTTAGCATGTTCAATCTTTCCTCCCTACTGGAATGATGTTATTCGAGATGTGCTTGTGTTTGTGAAAGAGGGAAAGCTAGCACACACTAGCTTTTACCCACAATGGAATGATGTCAATCAAGATGTTCTTGTGATTCTACTAGACTGAAAGTTAGCATGCACTGAATTTACCCCAGGAAGGAATGATGTTGTTCGAGATGTTCTTGTGATTGTGCAAGAGAGAAAGCTAGCACATGCTAGCTTTCCCCCATAGTGGAATGATATTTTTTGAGATGTGTATATGCTTGTGTAAGAGGGAAATATAGCACAGGCTAACTTTCCCCCATGGTAGGATGATGTTCAAGATGCACAACATTAGAATGATGTTGTTCGAGATGGTCTTGTACTTGTGCAAGAGAGAAAACTAGCATGCGCTACCTTTCCACCATGGTGGAATGATTTTCTTCGAGATGCACTTATGCTTATGCAAGAGGGAAAGCTAACATGCACTAGCTTTCCTTAATGGTGCAATGATGTTGTTTGAGATGTTTTTGTGCTTGTGCAAGAGGGAAGTATTGCATGTTCAAGATTTACTCCATGCTAGAATAATGTTGTTCGAGATGTGCTTGTGTTTTTGAAAGAGGGAAAGATAAGACATGCTATCTTTTCCCCAGAATGGAATGATGTTATTCAAGATGTGCTTGTGCCTCTGCAAGACTGAAAGTTAGAATGCACTAGTTTTACCCCACGAAGGAATGATGTTGTTCGAGATGCGCTTGTGTTTGTGAAAGAGAGAAAGCTAGCACATGCTAGCTTACCCACATGGTGGGATGATTTTCGTGATGCGCTAGTGCTTGTGCAAGAGGGAAAATTAGCAAACGCTAGCTTTCCCCTAGGTTGGAGTGATGTTGGTCAAGATGCATTTTCGCTTGTGCTTATGAAAGAGGGAAATATATCTTGCGTTATCTTTTTCCTACGATGGAATCATGTTGTTTGAGATGTACTTGTTCTTGTGAAAGAGGGAAATCTAGCATGAGTTAGCTTTCCCCAACGGTGGGATGATGTTGTCTGAGATGAGCTCATGTTTTCCCATTAGGGAAAGCTAGCACAAGCTATAATTCCCCTAGAGTGGGATGATGTTGTCCAATATGAGCTTGTGCTTGGGCAAGAGGGAAAGCTAACACACACTAGCTTCCCTCACAGTGGGATGATGTTGTCCGAGATGAGCTCATCCTTGTGCAAGAGAGAAATCTAGCACGCGCTAGCTTTCCCCACTGGTGGGATGATGTTGTTGAAGATGGACTCTTTCTTGTGCAAGAGGGATAGCTAACACACCTAATGGTGGGATGATGTTGTTAGAGATGCGCTCCTACTTGCGCAAGAGGGAAAGCTAGAATGCACTAAATTTCCGCCATTGTGGGATGATATTGTTCATGATGCACTCCTTCTTGTGAAAGAGGGAAAGCTAGGCTATGGTAGCTTTCCGCCTCGGAAGTATGATGTTGTTCAAGATGCACCCTTGCTTGTGAAAGAGGGAAATATACCATGTGCTAGCTTTCCCCCAAGGTGGGATGATGTTTTTCGAAATGTGCTCCTACTTGTGAAAGAGGGAAAGCTAGCACACACTAGATTTCCCCCATGATGGGATGATGTTTAAGATGTTCTCCTTCTTGTTCAAGATGGTAATCTAGCACACACTATATTCCCCGCATGGTTATGACTCATGAGATCCTCATTATGCTATCTTTCTTGCAAAATAATTTGAGGGATCCAAATACTTTTCAGCCATTGCTTGAAATTGTGGAAAAACATTAAATGCACCAACCATTTTAGACTAATAAATACAAGTTTTTCTACTAAAAGAATCAAGGAAATCTCTAAAAAAATTCATCCCACATACATATTCTACATATTTAGGATGAAAAATATAGCTGTGCACTAAATCTAGCACCCCGCATTCTAGTGTAGACATTGTGCCTTCTAATTTGCTTGTCAAATGCATAATATTCATGAGTCCGAATTAGAATCATTTTTTCTGGTTCATCATCCAATTTACCATGCTTTTATTTTTCATTTCTAATAGAGTTTTTGCATTCACATGAAGAAACCTCTAATGACACTAGTCCACAAACTATTTTATGTAATAGATGATGCAACTTATAAATTTAACTTGAAAACATATAAATTTCATTTTTAGGAGCATGTAAACAAACATTCCATGCTTGGTTATTGACAATGTCAAAAATTTTAGTGGAATTTAACATTCTAGCCACAATTTATTATTTTTGCAATAGATTTCAAATCTCTTGCCAAATTTGGCACGTGCAACACTCCTTGCAAAATATTCCTCCATTAGTAATAGGGACTTGCAACTCTCCAACGTCATATACTTTATGGCAGCTTTTATCTCCGAACTAGATAATTCTATTCATGTAAAGATGACAATAAATCTGGAGCAATTTTTACTTCCTTATCATGTGATATGTCATTCATAAGTATATAGTGAAGAAATCTTAGTCATTGGAGTTCTCCATATCAACATTAAAATCTTGATCATGTTGATTTCTACATATGAAAATATGAAACAATGCAATCTTCCACTTCGAATAGTATCTTTGTATGAGCCCTAACATATGACAATAATTGCACCTTATATTTTTCTTGTTCTTATATTTTTGTGGTTGCTTTCCACCCTGTTGTTGGCATGTAGTGTGGCCTTACATTACTTCATAAATTGTTTCGTTTTGTTTCTTTTGCACCCATTTTTGTTACTCTTTCAACGTGGCTCTATTATAGAATATTTTGTTTCCCCTTTCTTTTGGCATAGAAAGCAGCTTATCCCCCAATGTTGGTGTTCTTGCATCAATTCTTCTAATTTATTCTTACAATGCATAAAAAACCATCTCAAAATATGAACTTTCTCTGTTCAACATAGGTTATTATTTTCAAAGTATAAAATGATTGTGGCAATGAATTCAATAAAATTAGAAATGTTGGGATTGAAAAACTTTATAGTCATCCCTAACACTAGCAAAATGGAAAAAAAAATTGAATAAAAAAATGTGATCACTCATACCTTTTCCCTCCACATAATTCATGTTATAAATTTTTGTATGTTACATTACCTATTTTGGACTAAATAGTACTACATCTTTTCACTGGTCTTATAATTATTGGTGACTATTTGAATATTATTACAAAATGCGAGTTCTATTATGGACATTGCTACATCATCTTCCTAAATATTGAACTTCATCCTTACTAGTAGTAAGAGGACCTGGTTTCCATATCGGTTTCATTAGCAATACCAATTGCTCCTTTCCCTTTCAAAACCATGTTAGGTTAATCATTGAGTGTTTGTGGTTTATTTTGGCACATGGTTTTAGCCCATGGTTTTCATGTGATGACAGTGTATTTAAAAGGATTATTTTCTACGTTATAATGTGTCTCAAACAAATGGTGTTGTTTGAATTGGGCATGGTCTTGGTTGTCTTGGTCAAGGGTACTAAATATATCTTTGTGTGGTTTTCTTTGGTTTGGATTTACACATTAGATATGGGATTTTATCTATGTGTGCACGCTTGTGTTTATGTCTCTCTTGTAGGTGTAAACTTTCATATGGTATTGGAGCCTAGGTAGGATTGGAATATCTAGAGAGAGTGGTTTTTGAGATTGAGAGTCTTAGGTTGATGTCAACATAGAAAAAGTGGGGTTCTCAAAAGTAATTGGGGGAAAAATTCACATGGCTAATGAGAATGTCATTTCTAGAGAATCTCTACATGATGGTATTTCATTAAGAGAACTTTTTCATTTGGTGGGAGCTTGTGTTATGCCTTACAACACCCTAAGGTTTGACCTAAGGAGCTCTATCATATGTCATAATTTCTTTTGAAGCTAGGAAATTGAGAAGCACACAAATAAATTGTTTTTTGGCTTGAGGGCACATCATAAGAATGGGCATGGTATATGTGCAATGAGATGACCAATGGATGATATGCCAAGTTCATATAGTTACAATCCAAATCAATCCTCTCCTTTCTTCTTTTGTAAATTTTTGTATGAGAACAATTCATACACATACAACAATAAAACAAGTGCCATCTCCATAGTTAAATAGGAACTTGGTGGTTTGATGGGAGTTGATATTTTTCTTTCTTTGATATACTTGGATCTCTAATTGTGTGTAATTTATATGTAGAGTGCCTTTTCGTGGATGGTGGGGAAAGGTTTTTCATTGTTTACAAAATCATTGGCACACCTTTTTTAATTATTGCAACTATATTACATTTTTGAAGGTTGTGTTTTTGCTAAAATATAAGAGACACTTTACATCATTTAACCTTAATTACAAATTGCAATTCAATTATGTGTTACAGAATTCATAGGAGTTATAATGGAAAATATAATTTTGACAAAAGAGGACTATGTTGACCTCCTCATTAATGGTCAAGTTATTGGGCTAGGAAGGGTTGAATCTACATACACTAGGACTTATTGTGGTAGAGAAAGGGTTAATGCAGGCTATGTTATAGTTTTGATAATTGATGTCACTCAACCACATATGATTGTGGAAGATGTTGATGAAGGGGACATACATACATGGAATATCATATATTTGAGGCACAACATAGTGAAATCAAAATATCAAATCATGTCTTAAGTGTTATTGATAGTATACTGAATGTTTTTTTTAGCAAATACTGAGTTTCTTTAATTTTGTGTACATATGCAAATGTTTCTTCTACATTTTCTATTGGAGACAAGGTAGATCTTCTACATTCTGGAGTGAAGGTAGGTGAGGGCTCCATATTCAATATAGAGCTTGGTCATAAGGTGCATGGAAGGATGGTAAAGAAAGGATGTATAGTGGTTAAAATTGAGAAGGTGTTAAAACATGATGCTCCTCTCCCACATCCAATAGGATTTGAGCATACACTAGGGGATGCATTGGATTCTTAAATGAGATTTGGACAGAATCAGATTTGGAACGTCATTGTCATGATCATCACACAAATATAATTTTGACAAAAGGGGACTATGTTAACCTCATCATTAATGGTCAAGGTATTGGGCTAGGAAGGGTTGAATATGCAGACACTGGGACTTATTATGGTAGAGAAATGGTTGATGCAGGATATGTTACAGTTTTGATAATTGATGTCACTCAACCACATTTGATTCTAGAAGATGTTGATGAGGGGGACATACATCCATGGAAGATCGTGTATTTGAGGCACAACAAATTAAATAAAAATATGAAATCATGTGTTAAGTGTTATTGATAATATATTGAATGTTTATTTTAGCAAATATTGTTAAGTGTTATTGCTAGTATATTGAATGTTTTTTTTAGCAAATACTAAGTTTCTTTAATTTGGTGTATAGGTGCAAATGTTTCTTATGCATTTTCTATTGGAGACAAGGTAGATATTCTACAATGTGGAGTGAAGGTAGGTGAGGGATTTGTATTCAATAAATATCTTGATCATAAGGTGCATGTAAGGATGGTAAAGAAAGGATGCATAGTGGTTAAAATTGAGAAGGTGTTAAAACATGATGCTCCTCTACCACATCAAATAATATTTGAGCGTACACTAGGGGATGCATTGGAATCTTATGCGATTTGGCCAGAATCTGATTTGGAATGTAATTGTCATGATCATCCCACAAATATTCGCAAAGATAGGGTTGCATTCACATGTAGAAGGGTTTTTCTTACACATGAATGCACAGGAGAAATAATATGCATTGCCAAAGGAATGATATTTAATGTCTATGAGAATGACATGGTTGAGGGTGAAATACTAGGTGAAATGGACTTCGGTGTTTGTGTGGAAGAGATACATGGAAATTGTGAAAGATGTAGGATAGGGGATAAGTCTAAACACTGTTTGGTTAGATGGCCAATAAATAAATTGGTGGACAACAAAGGTGAGATGGTAAGGGTCAAGGAAACGTTCAAGGAACCACCCAAGGAAATGGTGATATGGGATGTGATAGAGGACACAAGTCCCTTAGAAAAATGTGATGGGGATATTTATAATGAAAAAAATGTAGAATCAAATGATATGCATGTAACGAGGCCATATAAAAAGATTAAATGAGTTATGGCTACAAAAAAGAAGCAGAATGTCAAACAAGGATAGATGAAGAGAAAGAAATCCGACTTTTGGCAGTAGAAAATTGTTGTAAACAATATTGTCTTCAACATGTGGACAGGAAGGCCATTGCAGTTGCTAGAAGGAGTATGGAACACATAAATAAGAATGGTATTCGAGAATTTGTCTTCAATTCACTCTTTTCAAATGAAGTCATGTCAAAAAGCCATGGACATGGACTATCTCCTATTGTTAGAAAAGTAAAGGACATGAGATTTAATGGTAATATTATTTGTAAGAAAGTGTGGTACAAGATACCTAAGATTCCTCAAAACACCTTCTATAAGTACCAAAATTATTTCCAGCATGGACACATAAAAGCCATTCATAGTAACACCAACACATGCAACGCACGTGCACATACCGTGGCAACCATCGAAATATTACACAAAATTGTAATGGATAATTTAGATTATTCACCAAACCAAACACATCAAGTTGAAAAATATGGAAGGTCTTCTCCTTTAAGATTGGTGTCTTCTACTTACACACAAAGTTCTTTGTTAAATGAGATCAATGAGGCTCTAAAAAACTCAATTACCCATCAATATCACAATCAACAATGAGCAAGATCTGAAATACTCATTTTCGAGATGTGGCATTCTCAAAGAATACCAAGTTCAATAAATGTAGTGAATGTATCGTGTTGAAAGCACAGATGAAGTCCAAAAATACAAAAGATTTGGAAGAAATGGCACAAGGTAGACTGAACTCACATAAAAAGACTATTATGTGTGGAAGATATTGCTACTATGCCCATAGAATTATGTCAGAGCGGTTTCCAAAGGAGTATTTGATTATATTCCATGATAAAATGGACAAAAAAAAGACTTTAATCCGAAGGTTTCATGTCAAATTGAAATCTATTGCAGGAACAAACTTGGGTTTGTCATTAACAGGTATGTTAACACATGGGCATAAGACAGGAGGTTTTGGTCATTTCTCCCTACCATTTATACATATGGGATCACAATTTACCATTACATCCCTTGCAAAGTGCTTGAGGGACCTTGAAGACCCATACCTTGATATGTATGGTGATTTGATTTATGAGAGTGGAAGTTCTAGAAACCCACTGTCAAATGCATTACTAGACAATAATATTTACTCAAAATGTAGAGTGTACAAGGATGCTTTTCTATCTCATAGAATATCAAAAAAACAAAATGTTGATTTTAAACCTCTTCCTCCACATTTGTTGTTACAGTTGGACAATGCAGCAAGTGATAATAAGAATCATTATCTTTTCATGTTTCTATCACTTTTAACTGCACTTCGTGTCTTCAACACTATTGAGGTTGGTTTCTTGCTTGTGGGACACACTCATGAAGACATAGATGGAACATACAAAAAAATGTCTTCCAACCTGAAAAGTAAAGACATATATTCTTTAGCTGAAATGATGGATACATATCGCATGATTGAAGAAAAATGAGTTTTTCCACCTACACTAATTGACAAGGTGTATGAATTCAAAAGGTTCCTTAATGGATACATCAAGGAGGGGAAAAATGCACTAGTCAAACATCTTAATGTCCAATACTTCTAATTTATTGTACTCAATGATGTTCCAGTACTAAGGTACAAAGAATCCATCAAAGATATTGAGTGGTCAGAACCAATTAAGTTGTGGAATGTAGACGAGCAAGGTCAACCTAAATTGCCCACTGGGAAGCCATCTTTCTTAGGTCCCAAAGATAATGATGTATATTTAAAAGAACTAAAGGAAGGAATATCATCATACATAAAAATGTGTAAAGATACTATCGACAATGATGATTCACCAATTGTTACAGAGGAATGGAAAAATAAAGTAGAGTATTGGGAAAGAGTTTTCGGTACATTAGATGAAATCTGAAATGATCATACAATAATGGAAGTAAGCGATTCATCTTCTAAGGATTTCTGTCCCAAGACAAGGCAAATTGTCAATGCTAACCATAATGCACTCTATGTAATATCAAGTATTATGGATGAGGATTTTGATAATGTGACAGATGAACTAGTATATGTTGGACCCAAGTGCAACAAGCCAAAGTCAACATTCAATCCTATGATTGATGCTAAAAAAGGAAATATGTTGCTAGTTAGATCAGGAAATGAGGATGAAGGGGATATGATTTGGATGGAAAAATCCACCTTAGATATCTTCCAAGATGATCAAAGTGAGACTCTTAGTGTAAAGGTTGATTGGTAGAAGCCTAGTTCAGGGAAATACACAGGACAAATATTAGAAAAACATTGGGTACCAAATCCTGATGACACAAAACTTGAATCTATTGCAATTAATACCATTGTTTGGGCATGGATGCCAAAGAAAGAACATTGCAGGAAGACCAAGATAAACAAATGTGGTGTAGAAGTTGTATTTGATCTACTCGAGCAGATACCATGAGATCATGTGGAGATGATTCATGAATGTGATTTTATCCTTTGAAGGATCTAATAATAAACATGAAGATACACTTTTTCAATGTTTGTTGTATATCAAATATTATTTTCATATTATTTTTTGAGGAGTTTTATATTATTTAATACATATATGCAAATTTTGACTCAACTTCAATGTATTCATGTGACGATGCTTTATGCAAATTACATGACACCATTCAATATTTATCTTTTCAATTCTTTGTTTAGATCAACATAATTTTTCACTATATCAACCTTGCATAATCGAATACAATAATTCACTTAAAAAGATTTTCTAGATTTGGTCTATTACAACTATATTGAAGTAGCTAATTAGTATTATTTTATGCAAATTACATGACACCATTCAATATTTAACTTTTCAATGTTTTGTTTAGATCAACATAATTTCTCACTATATCAACCTTGCATAATCAAATCCAATAATTCACTTAAAAACATTTTCTAGATTTGGTCTATTAAAACTATATTGAAGTAGCTAATTAGTAATATTTTCAATATAAAATGTTTAAACACTTCCTGAATAAATACTAGACTCTATCAATATAGTCTCAAGAGAGATTTGTTATTATATTTGATATAAATCAATTTGTACTACTGTAAGTGAGTTTTCCCTAATGTTCGTTATTATATTTGATATAAATCAAATTGTACTACTCTGTTGCATTCTAATTCATAATAATTTGATTTTGATAGTTAAACAACTTGCAAACTTTAAAGTGGTGTGAACATTAATTCATAATAATTTGATTTTGATAGTTAA
>ML776848.1:3868688-3920794 GCA_009831015.1 Picea engelmannii | reverse complement strand
AAATAGGGAAGAAAGACAGAGACAGTTGAGAAACTGAATCTGGTCTAATCTTTAGTGCCTATTGTTTCAAAGAAAACATCATTATTATAGATGCCCAAACGGTGTGTTTTATAGCCTTAAAACACAAACTTTGGAACAACAAACCCTATGAAGATCCAACTCCCTTATCTTTTACAATTTTATTAGTAAGGATATGAATCCTTCCATGCTCCTCCCTTCCACCCTCACTCCATAAGTATCTTCATCTTTCCTTCCTGGAACATGATTATGATTTTGATCTTCTGATATGGACTACAAAGACACTTTCTTCTTACTACTCTTTCTCATTTATATACTATTCCAATTGGTGTGAGCTATGAAAGATTGTCTCTCTTTGTTTGGACCATCGCAGCTCTTCATTTCAACATTAGCAATAATCACTTTTATTATTCAAACATTTATTGTTAATTATTTTAATTTAGTGAGAGTGCTTTTCGTAAATTGATAAGAGGTATGAATCGATTTATTTTTAACTCAATTCCATATTCCTACAAATATTTTCAAAAACTGAGTTTTGCAGAGGCGCTTCCTTCAACCCATTTATATGCGACCATGGGCACATAACCACAAGCTTATTAATTTAAGCATTGTCTTCTTATTTCACCCTTCTCCTTTTAACCCTCATATGTCCAGTGTTAGGACTGTGTTCTTCGGTACTTCATCCTTCAGGACTTCATGAATTTGCAACCTTTCAAATCTCCCGAATCATATTTCGTCGAAACAAATCGAACGATCGATATTTAATCCTATGTTCAGATGTACCATTAAGGATTATCAGATCCCTTTCAAGTAAATCGTCATTCAGGACTTGATCAACAATTGAATGGATGGTTCTCATTCATTTTGGAAATTCAGGACTTCGTCCTTTGCAATTTCCAGCCTCTTTACAAATCTCTCGAATAACAGATGTGTGTCCATAATCTTCAATGATTGAGAATTCTCTCGAAGTATTGTTTCGATGGAATGACTTATGTCCACTTCAGGACTTCGGCCTTCACGAATTCGGGACTTAGGGAATTTGTTGGTGGTGAAACTGCCGAAGTAAAAACTCTTCGAGTGACGTAACTTGTTGATGTCACTGTTGATGACATAGAATCTTAATGTGAGTTCTACATGTCTTAACCTCGTGACTTCAAAACTTCTACCCTTGGGACATTGGGTAATTTGAATTCTCCACTTCCCATTTCTCATGACGTGGGATTCCCCTAAGTGTGAACCTCAAGTAACTTGACTTCATCCAATGGTCATTCTTTAACCCAAAAAGGATTAACACGATCCAATGGTTGTCGAGAATTTGACTATTTGGGTTTTCAATCCTTTGGCCTTGATTATCCTATCCTTCTAATTTCCTCGATCTGATGATCAGGATATCTTCTGAAGTGTTTCCTCAAATTAGACAGCTTATGTATATTTTGTTCCTTACACTTTCCTTCCACTAAACATGATCTCACAGTCCTGATTTCTCATAAAGTGTTCTTCATATCTAACAGTTCACATTTTCTTCGGTACTTCGAACTTCATGTGATCTTACTTGTTCTCAACCCTTTTTCTCCCAAAGTGGTCAGCGCTGAAATTGACCATTTCTACCTTGGTGCGCTCTAAATAGATTGGATGGTCCTCATCTTTACTTATCCTATCATTCCAGTTAACTTGATACAACAATCGATGTGTATTTCAGAACCATAACTTGTGAGTGGTTTAATTTGTCTCCCAACCTCCACAATTGAAGTTGTGCAATTGTTGGTGAGTCAACCACAGTCATTGATCTTTGTATCAATGAGATCTGATGATCTACAGTAATTGCGGGATTGGAAATAATGTGTAGTTTAATTCTCCCTTCGCTCTCTGCAATCAATCCATGTCGTTCATTTGGAGATTACATATCCACCGGTACTATTTTTTCCTATGGGGATTTTGATCCCAATCACTTTTTTGCACTGCGCTTTCCCTTCTGAGCTTCATGTGCATCATCGAATGTTGACATCAATGACAATACATAAATGATGGTATGTCCACCATGTCCTTTTGATGCATCCCCCCTACTCCCCCATAGGGATACGTGACCTCCCAGTCAAGGATCTCTTATTCTTGAGTCAAGTGACTTTATGGAACCTTAATGGTTTGGTTCTATATCTAAACACAGGCCCTTTCATCTCCTTGGTGCACGTCTAACAACACCTCCAAAATTCCCTTTTCCTCTTCTGCGAAATCTCAGAGTATTGGATGTTATCTCTTTTTCTGATAAGCCTCCTCTTGATATGACCTTGGGCAATTCCTTCTTGTGACCACGTGATTGTGGGTGCGGCCAATAGTGATTTGGGATCAAACTACTTTTCGGCCCGTAATTCTCCTCGAACCTCCATGTGTCCTCTTAGAAAAAGCACGGTATGGATTGAGGCCCGCCCTAAATGTTTTAAATTCTACTCAAATATTATCCCCGCAATGCTACAAGATCGTTGATCTCGTGATCTTGACGATACTGTCTGAACTGACGATTCATATTTTCATTTTTTAAATCTATGGATTAGATCTACCCCTTCTCAATCAACGGTCAAGATCTCTTCATGATTCCAGACTTTGGGGTTTTAAAATCTCAAACCCTTCTTTCTTTCGTACTTCAATATTTTGGATCTGACGATCTGCAAACACTTGTCATGATCAATCAACAGTCCTACTTTCACTTCAGGTGTTTGACCTTTCAACTCATATAAATGGCCCTATGACCCTCTTCTCGATCGACGGTCGACATCTCCTTCAGGTTTCAGAATTCTGATATTTCAAATCTCAAACCTCATCCCTCTTTATAATAGATTTTATCCAAAGAATCTAATCCACTGACACATGTCCTCTTGATATGATGATCGAGGATTACATGGGGCCTTTATCCGAATTCCACATATTTGTGCCACGTCTCCCTTTGATCTGACAGTCACGAATTACTTCGAGTCTTTACCCAGAGCTCTAAGATCTATGCCATGTCTCCCTTGATTTGATGGGAAATAATTATTTTGGGTCTTTACTCGGAGCTCACAGATCTATGCCACATGCCTTCTAAAATCCGACGACTCTGATTCACTTAGGGTAATTAGATGGTTGAGATTTACTTCAGATTTCTGAAACTTCAGACTTTGGAAATATCAACTCTCAAACATTGTCTCCTCCTGAACTCACAACATTTGATGGCTCAAATCCACTTCGGGTGATCCGACGCCTGATATTAATTCAGGCAATTTGATGGCTCAGATCTGCTTCGGTTGATCGAACAACTGGGATTCACTTCGGCTTTCCGGTTCTCCGGACTTTGGGAATCTCAGATCTCAAACCTTGGTAGGTTCTCTCTCCTATATGTGTGAACTGCTAAGGCTCATGCACCTCTCTCCAATCATATGACTGTCGATCCTTTGCACTGTGATCCAACGACCGTCGTTGCTCCTCCTCCTGAGCTTCTTTTTTCTTCTGAATTGGAATATTTATTAGTATTCAAAGGTTTCTAACCTTTTCTCCTCCTACAAGTCCAAATCTGGGATATCATCAACACTTACGAAAAGTGTTATCTCTTCTGAGCCTGATCCTTAAAGGATTTATACTTCCCATGCACTCCTTTTGTTCTCACGATTTCGATAACTTAGATCGAAGGATTTCTTGATAAGAAATTCTTCTCACCCACCTAGCATTCCTCTATTCTAGTTCTTTGATGCTTGGTCACTTCTTGACGTTGTGTAGTCCTTGCACCTGGACTAAGTTTCATTTTTTCTCTCTAAACTCCTTTGAGTCAATCTGAGATCCAATCGACTCACTCTTTGTGTTCGAGATGCACACCTCGCATAGGAGTTTTAGAAGAGAAACAATTGAAACTTATCCAATTTCGTCACAAACTCATATGATCATATTCTCGAACAATCATACATGAACGAAATGAGATAAATCACAAACACATAATATAACATTCATTCATTCATACATCAAATGAACACAATCCAAGATTTGGGACAATTATGTGTACTCTATTCATTCATGAAAACAAATTACAGAATCTTGCAGTTCTCCACTATGTCTTTCTTCTACTCTATTATTCTCTACTGATATCTATCTCTATCTTATGATCATCATCTAGTAACTTTAGAATACAACAAAAACTATATAAGTACTATCTCCACGAGCTATCATCATCTTGTCCGTAACCTATCCTATCAAACTCTTAGCAGTTACCTACTTTTTCCTATTACAATAACTACCAGCTATTGCCATATAAGAGTCAACACTCTATATTTGCAACCCCTTACTTTCATTCAGACTTTAGAAAGAAGTTACACAATTAAAATGATGTTTACAAAATATCTCAACAACCAATTTATCTCTGAAATTAATACTGAGATGTCACATCGCTACCTCCATGCTTGCATCTTTGACTTTGAATAAGATAGCCCTGCATCATACTCCTCTGGTTAAAATTTTCATGGACTCTTGTCGATGAGCTCCTGCATTTTTTTCCATGCTTCAAAATATCAGGTTCTATGACCCAACTTGCATCTTCCATTGGATGATCTTTCCACTTCGCTAAATATTCATGATATGTCTTCCTCCTATTCTTCTTTCCATCTCTTTGTTCAATGATTTTATCCATTTGAAGTTTTTCTGCTGTGGGAAATTGTTCTTCCCATTGAACTTATTTTTGATCATTTAATTCTCCTGCTTCATATCTCCTGTAAGGATACAGTTCTACAACATTGAATATCGGCGATATCCCAACATTGTCTGGCAACTCAATTTCATAATTATTGGCTGTGAATTTTCTAAGAATCCTGCATGGTCCTATCTTCTTAATCTTCAACTTGTTATATGTTCCCCTTAGAAACCTTTCTTTTCTCAAATGAGCTAAAAATTCATCTCAAACTTCGAATTGAACTTCTCTCCACTTTTGATCAACTCTACTCTTATATTTCAAGTTGTTGTTATGTAGCTATTCTCTGACTCTGTCATGGAGTTTCTGCATTTCTGTTGCAAAATTATCTGCTCCAACATTTCTGAACTCATCTTGATTCATATCTCTCAACTCTGTAATCCCTCTTGGTTTTATACCATACAAAACTTCAAATGGACTTTTCCCTGTGCTCATGTTCACTGAATTGTTGAATGCAAATTCTTCTTCTGCCAGAATATGATCCCATTGACGACCTTGCTCAGTGACTAAACTTCTCAACAATTTTCCCAAACTCTTGTTTTTGACTTCATTCTTTCCATTTGTTTGAGGGTGATATGTTGAACTAAAGGACAAGTTTGTCCTCAGCCTCTTCCATAGAGTCCTCCAAAAGTTTCCTAAAAATTATGTGTCCCCGTTTGATACTATGCTTCTAGGCAATCCATGTAGTCTCACCACTTCTCTGAAAAATAAATTGGCTATGTGTGTAGCATCATTTTTTTTCTGGCATGGTATGAAATGTGACATTCTTGAAAATCCATCCACCACAACAAATATGGAATTTCTCCTTTTCTGAGTTCCAGGCAATCCAAATACAAAATCCATATTGATTGCATCCCATGACCTTTCTGGAATTCGTAATGGCTGATACCAATCAATGTTCTGTTGTATTCCTTTTGCATACTGAAAATTTCTTCATTTGTTCACAAACTCTTTCACCTCTTCCCTCATGTTCGTCCAATAGTACAAATTACTTAGCTCTTCAAATGTCTTATCATGACCAAAATATCTTGCTAAACCTCCATTATGTTTCTCTTTCAGTAGGTTATCTTTCATTGAGCATTTCAATATGCATAATTCGCTTCCCTTGAATAATAATCCATCCTAGATCAAATATTCATTCCATGGGCTTCTGTCTCCAAACAAAGGATTCTTACATGCCTCATAAGCTTCCTTAAAATCTGCATCTTCGTTATACATCTCCTCGAGATGTTCAAACCCTAAGGTGTCCACTTGGAATTCTTGTACAATCAAACTCCTCCTACTCAAATCATACGCAACTTTGTTAGCAATTCCAACGATATGTTTAATAACAAGAGTAAAATTCTGCATAAATTCTACCCATTTAGCATGTCTCTGATTCAACTTTTCTTGCCTAGTAATAAATTGAAAATCTTGATTATCACTATATAAGACAAATTATTTAGGTATTAGATAGTGTCTCCACTTCTTCAAAGCTTGAATCACCACATAAAATTATTTTTAATATGTGGAATAATTCTTCTTGGTGTCATTCAACTTCTCACTGAAATAAGAAACTGACCTATTATCTTGACTCAAGACTTCTCCAGTAGCTAATCCACTTGCATCACATCTCACCTTAAATGTTTTTCCAAAATATGGAAAAACCAAAATTGGTTGTTCTGTGATTTTCTCTTTCAACACTTTGAAACTTTTTTCATCTTCGTCTATCTGACTAAAATACTTGTGTTTCTTATTCACAATGTCTAGCATGGGTGCACATATACCACTGAAATTTCTGATAAACTTTCTATAAAAACTTGTTAACCCATGAAAAATTCTTACCTCAAATATGTTGTTTGGCGATGGAAATTCTTTGATTCATCTCACATTTTTTGGATCCATCTTCAATTCATTTGAAGAGATCACAAAACCCAAGTATATGAGTTCCTTCTCCATAAAAGAGCTTTTCTTCAGATTTATTGGCAATTTTTCCTGCTGCAATTTTTTCATCACCAATGTCAGATGTCTTAAGTGTTCTTTTTGTATTATTGAATATTAGCATGTCATCTATATATACTATGACAAAATTTCCTATGAAGTCTTTTAATACTTCATTCATCAATCTCATGAATGTGCTTGGTGCATTTTCCAACCCAAATGGCATGACTATCCATTCAAACAATCATTCATTTGTCTTGAATGTTTTTTTCCATCAATATCCCTCTCTCATTCTTATGTGATGATATCCACTCTTCAAGTCTATCTTGGAAAAATAGGTTGCTCCACTCAAAAAATCCATCAAATTATCCATCCTCAGTAAAGGGAATCTATACCTAATGGTTATCTTATTGATGGATCTAGAATCTGTACGCATTCTCCATCCTCCATCCTTCTTTGGACTTAATACAGTTGGTATTACGCATGGGATTAGGCTTTACCTTACTAAACTTTTATCCAAAAACTCTTGGAATTGAGTTTTGACTTCCTCATTCTCCCTAGGTGTCAACCTATAAGCTTTGTTGTTTGGCAAACTAGCTCCTGGAATAAGGTCAATATGATGGCTTATACTCCTAATGGGTGGAAATGAGTGAGGTAACTCATTCACTACTATGTCAACAAAGTTTTCTAACAGTTCCAGGATTTTTTCAGGAAAATCTCCCACATAATTATTTGTAAGGATAACTCTAGGCTTCCTCACTACAACAAAATTCATTTCTTTCTCCTTCTTGACTTCATTCAATAGTTCCTTCCCACTCATGAGAATTATAATTGAACTAGCTTCCCTGTTTTTCTCTTTGTCTTCTATGGATAACAACATATGTGTCCTACCATTTTGTTCTAGGGTATAAGTATTCTTTATTCCTTCATGAATAACTTTTCTTTCAAACTTCCATGGTCTCCCCACTAAAATATGACAGACATCCATACAAATTACATCACATAATATTTCATCCCTATAACCTCCTATTTTAAATTCAACTTGGCATTGTTGACTTACCATCACTTGATGTCCTTTCTGCAACCATGATACCTTGTATGGGTTTGTATGTGCAGTTTTCTTCAACTCCAATTTCTCCACCATATCTGTGGATACTATATTGTTAGTTCTCCCACTATCTATGATCACCTTGCAAACGTTGTCCTTCGTCTTGAAGCAGTTCTGAATAGACTTATTTGTTGAACTTGTTCCTCCATCTCCTTCAATGGTTTAAGAAGAATCTTCCTCATCATGAGGTTCTTCACTCCTTCTGCTACTTTTTCTTCCACATTCTTCTATGCTTAAGCAATGTGTGCTTCACCTCCTCCTTCTTTCTTTCTCTCAGGACATTCCCAAGACTTGTGCCCTGCTTTTCCATAGGTATAACATCTAACTTCACCTCCTCTGGCTCTTCCCCTTCCTATTCCTCTAGAAAAAGAGATTCTCCCTCCATGTTTTCCTTCTTGATGCAGGAGCATCTCTCATGTCATCCAACCAGCCATGTCAAGCGCATGCATTCAATTGTCAAATAGAGGAGAAACCTCATTTAAAAGTTTGAATCTATGTAATTGAATGTAATTAAATGTTTATGTTGTTGAGATGGGAAGCCGTGCTTTGCACAGGCGTAGGAGTTAATCATCTTTTAAATATTTGTAAGGCTACAATTTAAATCCGATATGTGGACTAGACAACCATTGAGGTTTGGAGGGAAGAGCTCGAAGAGCACCCTCATGTAAAAGATCAACTTCGATCTCATTTTAGGGGAGGATAGGTGGAGTTGAATAGGGTAAGAAGAGAGGAGACAAGACCTTGTTACAGGACGTACTCAGGGACACCTTGTAAACACAGGTGTTTTCCATTTTTAATACAAAGAACAGTTTTTCCTGCATGACTATGTGTTAAATGAATGTCTGTGAGTGTTCTCTATATGATATGAATGTATGTTGTATATGTAGTTTTTCATTTGCAGGAGTTTGTTTGGTTTTAGGCCTGAGAGGTATTTGAGGCTTCACACCAGGAGGGTGTGACAGAACGCTGCAAGTTCTGATAGTCGTGCACAGAGGGTGCATTTCTGAACCCTGCGGAGTCAGACAAAGGTACAAAGGTGTGCTAGGTGGGCACAGGAGCTGGAATCATCAATTCAGAAGAAGACCTCAATGTTTTTGAACACCTTGGAGGAAAGGTTATGGGAGAGGAACATAGTTGCAGAAAGAAATATATGAAGAGTTCTGTGAACCTCTTCCAGGAGGGCATTGAGCCAGTGCAAGGAGTGCATAGAGGAGGAACTCTACTGTGAGTTCAGATAGAAGAACTAGAATCACTAAGGATTCTGAGAGCTCTACCAATTGGGTATTGAGAAGGTGCATAGGGTTCGCAGAAGAAGACAAAACTACTGGAAGTTCTAGGGGAAAACACTCTGCCAGATGAGCATTGAGTAGATGTGCAGACAAGCACAGGAGAAGAGAACTCTTTGAGTTTGGTGATTTGAGGAAGAATCCACTGAGGGATCTTCACAGGGTTGTTGAACACCCTGAAAGTCTCAGCAAGAGGTTGCTTGAGAAGAAGGATAGTCAGGAGGGAATTACATTCTCCAATAGGAGGAGAAAGGAGAAGGAATTATTTCCTTAGAAGTCTGAGTGAAGTGAAAAGATCAGGAAGGATATCACCTTTGTTTTCACGTGAAGACTCTACAGAGGCACATAATTTGTAGAATCCCTTAAGGATTCAGAGGAAAATCTTAGGAGGGGTAGCATTTTCATATGCGCGCAGGCGAGAACTCACGATCGTGGAGCTCGCAGAAATGGAGCAAAGGTCGAGGCCTTTGAGAAACTTGAAATTCTTCCAAGGCTGGGAAGAAAGTGTGCAAGCTCAGGAGGAAGCAACAACGACTGTCAGATCAGGCTGGAGAAAAGAGATATGGGCCGTTGGTTTTACACGTCCAGGAGGGAGCAGGAGGAGCACACAGAAGAGGAGATCATGATCCATTAGATCTCACTCAGATACCCGTCAACCGTTGGATCGGCCAAAAGTTGCACGAGGTTTAAAATTCATGAACAGGAGGGTGAAAGTTTCGAAGGAGTCGTGATATCGAGAGTCTCTAGGACAAGAGATTGAGAATCTCCATAGAAAAAACCATGAAACAGATCTGAGTCGTCCATCTGTTGGGATACGTGGTGGAGATCGGGAGCCCATCAACATTTCGCAAGTCGGTACTTCGAGGATGGAGAGGACACGATGTCGAAGCATATCGCCATGTGATTTCATGAAATCACAAAATTATGGAGGAACGTCCATCATAGGAGGATGCGTGGCGTAAATCTAAGAGCTCGGGAAAAGTCCCGAAAGGAAATCCATTTCAAGAAATCAGGGTTTGGCATTTCGTAAATCCTGAAGACAGTAGATACGTGCATTTCAGGAACGAAAGTTCCGAAATTGAAAAAAGGTGAGAAGTTTCGTTGTGGGCCTAGCTGACGTCACATCAGAAAATCAAGATTCGGAGGATCAAAAATCCTGAGGACAAAGTGTCGGGCTCTTGTGAGGTTAAACCTCGAAATAGAGTCACGGTCGTATGGAATAGTGGTCATGTGGACCAGGAGATAGCCCTGGGGGATAAATGTTGTTAAATCGTTTTGGAATTTTGGCAAATTGGAGTTCGGAAGTTCAAGAGGACAAGGAACTCTTGACATCGGGAAACAAAAAACCCAGAAGCATGAAATTATATTTTCCCTGTTGAGGAAAGGGAAGCGGTCAGAGTGCAAAAGATCGAGAGGCAAAAGATCAGGACCTGTGGATCGACATTGACAGAGATTCCAAAAGGGAATCAAATGAGATGCTTCGGCTCATGAACTAATTGAACGATCCTGTGAGTGGACGTAGAGTGTGTTTGTGCACTGCGTCAAGTTTGGTATCAGAGCTTGAATATTGTCTGTAGATTTCAGGCAAGGGAAGAGAGGAGAAGGAAAAGGAAGAGAGGGTTGCTGAATACTTTGTGATGGTTGTTTGAAGGTAAGCAACAATCAAGAAGACAGTAAAAATGACTGTAGGAGAAGCTGAGACACTCGGGGTGCAGAGTAACAGCAATAGATTTTCCAGGAGGGTAGACAGAGACAACAACATGGCTATTGAAGGCCGTATATATTCTGGAATGAAAATCCCAGAGATGAGTACATCCGAAAGGGGGAAAGATCTTCCTAACATCAGGACAAGAATGGAAGAGCTTGAACTGCAGATCCAGCAGAATACCAAGCCGAGATGGGTATATGAATGGCCCATGAAGAAGCTGAAGATAAATTGGCCAGTCAAGGAGTTGATGGCTAGAAGATAGTGTAGGTTGTTAAGAGGATAGTTGAGGCATGCTAAAAACCTCGACAGACCTAAGGAAACGGTTCAAATATGTGAACTGGAGACTGGGAGAGATCTCAGTGAATTTGAGGGTGAATGGGGATCGACTGAAGATCTGAAGCACTACCAGGTGGGTAGAATAGGAATTCCCAATTGCCAGGTGGGAAAAGAGTTGAGATCACTACAGGATATTACAGACTATCATGAGGACAACCAAGGAATTTCATATTGCCAGCTGGGTAATGATATGAGGTCGCTGCAGGATATCGAATACTACCAGGAGGGTAGTGGAAGCATCTCAAATTGCCAGGTGGGCAGAGATAAGAATTTGAGACTATATGAAAGTCTCATGGACTGGAAGGTGAGTTCAATTCAGCAAGGAGTGCTGATGAAGATGGGATCAATTGATCTCATAGTTTGCCAGGGAAGCAACAAACAGATCCCATATTGCCAGGTGGGTAGGGATGAGAAGATGAGATTATCTGAGGGTCTCATAAACTCAGAGATGAGTTGGAATCAGCCTAAGGAGATGACAAAGAAAGTGATCTCAGAAATGGATTTAGATCAGCAGATGCAACAGACAGAGGAGGAGGATCTGAGGAGCCTTATAATGATTGGGGGAATCGAGATATTCCTACCATTTGCCTAGGAGGAGGAAAAAATCTGTGTTGTAGATGCAGCAACAACAAAAGTAAAACAACCAGTTGAGACTGTCAAGGAAGAATTGGAGCAGACATTAGAAGCTACCCAAGAAGAAGAGGATGATGAGAATTCCGAGGAGTGGCTCAATATTTTCAGTGAGGAGACTAAAAAGACTGCAACATGGGAGTTTGCAGAAGATGAAGAAGAGGAAGAAGAAAAAAACATTAGTTTGGCTAATCTGTATGAACAGATTGAAGCCCTGGAGAGAAGGGTGATAGTGTATAGCATGCACATCCAACAGGTGAAGTTGGAAACTGATGAAGAAGGCGTGGGAGATCACAGTGATCTACCCATGTGCCAAAAAATTTTGCAGCTGAGGAGACTGCATGAATAGAGTGAGCTACTGGAGTAGCTGGATGAAGTGATCGAGAAGATCCAAGAGCTAATGATTAGGTCAGCAAGGACTACTAGCGAGGAGAAGCTGAGCATGAGAAAAGGAGCAGTGCAACAACAACAACAGGGAGATGGAGTAGATGAACAACTCCATAGATTTGATTACGATCCAGGAGGATTTCAACAGCTGATATGGGAATCTCATGAGTAGGATCTCATGATTTTTCAGTTGAGGAGTATGATGCAGGAGCATCTCTCACGTCAACCAGCCAACCACATCAAGCGCATGCATTCAATTGCCAAAGAGAGGCGCAGCCTCATTTAAAAGTTTGAATCTATGTAATTGAATGTAATTAAATGTTTAAGTTGTTGAGTTGGGAAGTCATGCTTTGCACAGGTGTAGGATTTAATCATATTTTAAATATTTGTAAGGCTGTAATCTAGATCCAATCTGCAAACTAGACAGCCATTGAATGTAATTAATTAGAGTAGTTGAGGTTTGGAGGGAAGAGCTCGAAGATCCCCCTCATGTAAAAGATCAATTTTGATCTCATTTTAGGGGAGGATGGGTGGATTTGAATAGGGTAAGAAGAGAGGAGCCAAGACCTTGTTACAGGCCATGCTCAGGGACACCTTGTAAACATGGGTGTTTTCCATTTTTAATACAAATAGCAGTTTTTCCTGCATGACTATGTGTTAAGTGAATGTCTGTGAGTGTTCTCTATATGATATGAATGTATGTTGTATATGTAGTTTTTCATTTTCATGAGTTGGTTTGGTTTCATGCTTGAGAGTTCTTTGTGGCTTCACACCAGGAGGGTGTGATAGAACGCTGTGGGTTCTGATAGTCGTGCACAAAGGGTGCATTTCTAAACCCTGCGAAGTCAGACAAAGGTGTGCTAGGTGGGCATAGGAGCTGGAATCAACAATCCAGAAGAAGACCTCAAGGTTGCTGAACACCTTGGAGGCAAGGCTGTGGGAGAGGAACATAGTGGCAGACATAAATCTCTAAGGAGTTATGTGAAGCTTTGCTAGGAGGGCATTGAGCCAGTGCAAGGAGTGCACAGAGGAGGAAATATACTATGAGTTTAGATAGAATAATGAGAATCACTAAGGATTCTAAGAGCTCTACCAAGTGGTCATTGAACAAGTGCATAGGGTTCACAGAAGAAGAAAGAACTGTTGGAAGTTCTAGGGGAAAACACTTTGCCAGATGAGCATTGAGTAGATGTGCAGACAAACACAGGAGAAGAGAACTCTTTGAGTTCGGTGATTTGAGGAAGAATCCACTGAGGGATCTTCGTAGGGTTGTTGAACACCCTGAAAGTCTTAGCAAGAGTTTTCTTGAGCAGAAGGATAGCAAGGAGGGCATTACATTCTCCAGTAGGAGGAGAAAGGAGAAGGAATTATTTCTTTAGAAGTCTAAGTGAAGGGAAAATCTCAGGAAGGAGAGCACCTTTGTGTGCATGTGAAGACTCTGTAGAGGCGCAGAAGTTTCAGAATCCCTTGAGGATTGAAAGGAAAATCTCAGAAGGGGCATCATTTTCATATGCACGCAGGCAAGAACTCACGATTGTGGAGCTCACAGAAATGGAGCAAAGGTCGAGGCCTTTGAGAAACTTGAAATTCTTCCAAGGCTAGTAAGAAAGTGTGCAAGCTCAAGAGGAAGCAACAACAACCATCAGATCGGGTTGGAGAAAAGAGATCTAGGTTGTGGTTTTTCCATGTCTAGGAGGGAGCAGGAGGAGCGCATAGAAGAGGATATCGTGAGCTATCGGATCTCACTCAGATACCCGTCAGTCGTTGGATCGGCTAGAAGTTGCACGAGGTTTAAACTTCATGAACAGGAGGGTGAAAGTTTCAAAGGAGTCGGGATATTAGGAGTCTCTAGGACAGGAGATCGGGAATCTCCATAGAGAAAACCCCGAAACAAATCTGAATTGTCCCTTTGTTGGGATACGTGGCGAAGATCAAGAGCTCGTCGGAATTTCACAAGTAGGGACTTCAGGGATAGAGAGGATATGATGTCGGAGCATATCGGCATGTGATTTCGTGAAATCACAAAATTATGGAGGACCATCCATCATAGGAGGACACGTGGCGGAATTCTAAGAGCTCGAGAAAAGTCCGGAAAGGAAAGCCATTTCTGGAAATCGGGGTTTGGCATTTCGCGAATCCTGAAGACAAGAGATACATACATTTCGAGAATGAAAGTTCCTAAATCGCGAAAAGGCGAGAAGTTCCATTATGGGCCTAGCTGACATCATATCAGAAAATCAGGATTCAGAGGATCGAAAATCCTGAGGAAAAAGCGTCGGGCTCTTGCGAGGTTAAACCCCGAAATATAGTTGTGGTCGTATGGAATAGTGGTCATGTGGACCAGGAGATAGCCCTAGGGGATAAATGTTGTTAAAGAATTTCAGCATTTCGACAAATCGGAGTTCGGGAGTTCGAGAGGACAGGGAACTCTTGACATCGGGAAACAAAAAACCCCAAAGCCCAAAATTATATTTTCCCTGTCGATGAAAGGGAAGTGGTCAGAGTGTAGAAGATGGAGAGGCAAAAGAGAAAGACTTATGGATCAGGATTGACAGAGATTCCAGAAGGGAATCAAATGAGCTACTTCAGCTCATGAGCTGATTGAACGATCCTATGAGCGGACGTAGAGTGCGTTTGCGCACTGCGTGACTTATTTAGAACTTCCACCTTTTTCATGGTGACTATGATGTTTTACAACTTCATTCTTCAGTTTCTGAAACTTCTCTCTACCTGTTCCCTTACCTCTGCTTGAATTTCCTCCTTTGCCCCGTTGGCTTTGTTTCCTGGCCAGTTTTTCTTCGGCTTTCAAGGATGCTTAATAAGTATCCTTGACTTTATTAACAAACATCATGTTGATTTCCTCTTGTATTTCACATCTCATCCCATTGATATACCTGGCTGTTTTTTCATCTTCATTCTCTTTCTGTCCAGCCCTGATGTTCAACCTGTAAAATTCCTCAGTGTACTCCTTCAATGATAAGCTCTTTTGTCTCAGGTTTTTCAATATTCTGAACAAATTGATTTGGCAATCCTTTGGGATCAATTTGGTTTTCAGTTTCGCTACCATCATGTCCCATATTTTTATTTTTTGCTTACCATTTCTCCTTCGTTTGGCTTGCAGTTCATCCCACCATAGCGTTGCATGAAATTTTAGTCTTGTCACTTCATGCTTCACCATATTGTCCTCTTCAATATCTTTGTAACCGAAATATTTTTCCATAGCACGTAACCAATCTAACAATTCTTCAACTTCCAAATTGTCTTCATACATTGGTAACTCTATCTTCACTCTGGCTCCTATCATTTAAACAAATTTTATTAAGCAATATTGTGCAGCATCCTCTGCTACATTTTCTTCGAAATCTATCCCCTCTCTCTCAGCTTCACTGATATCTCCATCATTTTGTGTTCTCCTCTACGTTGTTTCCATGGCATCCAGTCTCATTCAGAGTCACCTCATTTCTTCTTCCATTATGTATTCTCTCTATGCCTTCTATATGGCATGATTCCACTGCGTCACCTTCTGGTGCCTACGAGCATAAATTAAATTTTCTTGATACCAAATTACCTCCTTTCTCCTTTTGTCTACTGTCTGTAAACAAACTCAATATCAAATCTGATTCCACATGATGCATCCCTCCTAATCTGTCGTAGGGATACACAACCTCCTGGTCAAGGATCTTCGATTCTCGAGTCAAGTGACTCTCTGCAACCTTAATTTTTCCCTTTTGTATCTAAAAACAAGCCCTTTCGACTCCTTGGTGCAGGTCTGACAGCACCCGTAACCTTTCCTTTCTCTCTTCTGCCAAATAATAGAGTACTGGGAATTTTCTCTTTTTCTAGTAAGCCCCCTCTTGATATGACCTTGGGAAATTCCTTCTTGCAACCACGCAATTGTAGGCACAGAAAATAGTAGTTTGGGATCAAACTTCTTTTCGAACCACAATTCTCCTCGAACCTCCACGTGTCCTCTTAGCAAAACCATGGTATGGATTGTGACCCTCCCTCAATGTTTTAAAGACCATGTATCTCTTTTCCCCATAATTCTATAGGATCATCGATCCCATGATCTTGACGATGTTGTCTGAACTAACGGTTCAGATCTATGCTTTTCAAATCTATGAACCAAATATGCCCCTTTTTTTATCAATGGTCGATATCTCTTCGCGATTCCAGAATTCGGAGTTTTGAAATCTCAAACACTTATTTATTTTATGCTTCAATCTTCTAGAGCCGACGATCTATAGACACCTATCCTACTCAATCAATGGTCCTAATTTCACTTCGGGTGTTTTACCTTTCAACTCAGATCGATGGCCCTGTGACCCTCTTCTCGATTGACGGTCGAGATCTCCTTCTGGTTTCAGACTTCTGAGATTTCAAATATCAAACCTCATCCCTCTATCCAATGGATTTTATCTAAAGACTCTAATCCACTGAAGTGTGTCCCCTTTATCTATTGATCAAGGATTACTTCGGGTCTTTAGCCAGAGTCCAAAGATTTGCGCCACATCTCCCTTTCATATAATGGTCATGAATTACTTCGGGTCTTTACCCGAATCTCTCATATCGATGCCATGTATCCCTTGATTTGATGACCAAGAATTACTTCGATTCTTTACCCGGAGTTCACAGATATACACCACATCCCTTCTAAATTCCCACGGCTCAGATTCACTTAGGGTGATCAAATGGTTGATATTCACTTCGGATTTCCAAAACTTCGGGATTTGGAAATATCAACTCTCAAACCGTGCCTCCTCCTCAACTCGCAGCATCTGATGGATCAGATCCACTTCGGGTGATCTGACACCTTAGCCTACTTCGGGTGATCTGACACCTCAGATCTTCTTTGGCTGATCAGACAACTGGGATTCACTTCGGGTTTTCGGCTCTTCAGACTTCGAGAATATCATATCTCAACCCTTGGTAGGTTCTCTCTCCTATATGTGTGAAGTTCTAAGGTTCATGCACCTTGCTCTGATCAGACGATTGTTGATCCTTTGCACTGTGATCCAACGACCATTGTCGCTCCTCCTCCTAAGATTCTGATTTCTTCCAAATTGGAAGATTTATCAATATTAAAGGGTTTTGAACCTTTTATCTTCCTATGAGTCTGACTCTTGTATCTCGTCAACACTTATGAAAAGTGTTATCTCTTCTGTTGGCACAGGGGTAGACCCAGGGTTCAACTCCAAGAACTCACCAACAAGCCCTAACTACTGGCCCTTTCGACAACACCTGCGAGGCAGATGCAATCTCACCCAAAGTAGCTATGGGGGGTTGAAAGACACAGATGTCTACAACCAAGGGAATACAAAGTGGATCCAATACAAGAACAACACAACATCTAGATTTCAATTATCCATTTAGTCCTACCTCGCACATTTATCTGTCAGATATAACACAGTAATGGATTAACAGTATATGAAGAACAAGAGAACACCACATCAATCACACAAAACACCAATATATACATGGTTCACCCTCTCCCTAGGGATACATCCACAAAACTATGATTTATAATATATTAATATGAAAGCATACCTTATTTGGTCTCTTAGCTAGCAAATCTTCTCTCTTTCTCTTTGTCTTCCCTCCCTGTGTACCCAACTTCAGGGTTATTCGCACCCATTTGGGTGAAACCCATTAGCTTTAGAAATTGAGTAAATGAAGTTTTCATCCAACAAATTTTGTAGTCCTTCTTTTACTTCTTTTAGAGTTGGAGTCGTGTCCCTTTGGGGTCATCTAATGGGTCAAGAATTCTACTGAGTATAAATGTAATGAACACATGTGCTAGGGTGAATTCCTCATGTAACTATACTCCCATGCAAATGTACTTGAATGATATTGTACAATGTCACATGGGATTTGTTTTAAAATGTGTTTATCTATATATAGTATATATATAACCACTTGCAAAACTGAAAGGTCGTGGGGAACAGAATTCCCGATATTCATCCCTGAGGTATAGGACAGTCGTTGACAGAGTGTGTTGTTAAAGCACTCTGTGATGTTAAATTCACCAGTTCGAAACTTGTGGGGACAAAACATCCAGCCATGTTAAGGGTTGGTGTGGCTCAGTTCGGGTGCGATCCCTGAGATATTTTGATGGCTTAGATGCCCTTGAGTCATGGTTTCTTATCCACAAGTTAGTCCCATATGTAATGGACAATGAACAAACTAAAAAAAAAAAAAGAATCCCTGATATCCACCTTTTATTGAATAATTTTTAGTGAACGTGCCATGGATAAGGTTTGTTAAAACAAACCACTATATTTGTAATTAAATTAAGTTGCAAAATAGAATATATTTAGGGTTTGGTTAAAACAAACCAACAACTTGTAATTAATGCATGCCTATAATTTTGGGGTTTAGTTAGAGGCTCACACCTATTTAATGGAATGCACCCCAAAGACATTACAAACATTTTTATGCGTAATTTTGTCTCGTAAAACATGAAAAGGGTACGAAGGGTACAAGGCTACATTTTAAAGAATGTCAAGGGTCACCTTAACAGAATTTCAAGTATTTATATCGATTTTACACGATATTTCACTAGTAATTCAATAATCCATTTTGTTTCTACATTTGAGAAATTTGTAAAAAATTCAATGTATTATTTTTCATTCCTAGGGGATTCTGGGGCACTGTAAGCATAATATAGCTGACTTTATACTCATTTTTATCAGTCCTTTTAGAGGAATGCAAGGGTGATGTTTTTTTTTTCTGCATCAAGGAAGCATATTTGAAGGGTGCATTTAGCTCTTGTATTTTAAATTCCTTTTATTGTACTTGAATCATTTAAGAATTAATAAAGTGATGATGCATTCACTTATGTAAGATGGAGTATGAAAGTTATGATCATGAATTAAAGTGTTTGTTTAAGTAAAATAAATCACTTCCATGTTATAAACATCGTCAATAAAATATTCTTGGAATAAGAAAGTGGTCTTGAACTTAATGATATTTTCAAATGAATTGTTTTATAGGTTCTATCCATTTCCAAATCACTTATTCTCCAATGAGCACATCACTTGTGCCATTATTGTATCCATATCTACAATTGTAAATTAGTCTTGTCTTACATAGAGGTACAATAAAATTATAACCAAAGTATTTTTTAGTGAACAAAAAATCCCAATACCTACAATATTGATTGGGCATTTGAAAAATTATAAAAAATCACCTTTACACGTGCAATATCTACCATAAATTTGATAGAATCTGCTACAACCCAAGATTGCAAATAGTACATCCTATTTTTCAATCCCTGAGAGACGGGGGTTGATTTTTCCATAAGAGAAGAGAGTCTAAAAGGGGTCCAACTGAGATAATTAATTATGGGTATTACTTCTTCTCATTTCCCTGAACTTTATTATCATTGGGGATAAATTCTATTTTTTGTTTGATTTTATTAGAGCACAATCATTAAAATCGTGTAAGAGGGTGGGTGTGAGAGTCACATCTCATAGCTATTAGAACCATGGGATTGAATTACAATCAACATTGGGTTGAGTGATTAGTCAATTGTCTTGGAAAAATAGAGGAAATTCATATGGGAGAGAACATGTAGTTTTTTATGAACAACAAACAAAGAGAGGGAAAAAAAGAACTAGATCTAGACCAAGAAGGTTGGGCGAATTCTGGAGCATGCTGGAAGATTTTTAGAGTGTTATGGAGATGAGTATTGAAAATCAAAGTTGTCAGGCCTGGAGAGTAAAATCCTATGTGAGTTTCACTATAACAGCAAGTGTTTGTTGTTATTTTCCTAGTAGTTTTCCTGGCAGTGAGTTCCCTAGAGTTCCCAGTATAGAAATTCCTGGTTACCTATGTGTAATGCCATGTTCCACCTAAATAGTTTTTGACAAAAATCTTATTCTTTGAGGGAGATTGTTTGGAAATGACCCGGTTAATTAATACTTTAATGAATTCTAGACTTATTATGAAATGGTTAAAATATCGAATTATGAAATGGAACAATTATGCATTATATATTGTTGAATAAAATTTATGGATGACCATGATTTTGTATAGATATTACTAGTGATTTATTGAGTGTATAGGAATCTCAATGATTGGCTAACGCAGGTATCGTCAACAAGACCATCATACTCCGAACTGAGCCAAGGAGTAAATGTGTTGATGAAATTTTGAATAAATTAATTAAATTGACTATAGACATTAATGCTAAAAAATTCTTTAGTATACGTAGGCACAAGGATCATACTTTCCAGTCTAACTCACAAAATGAGTAGCAAGGTTATAAGGAACTAGACCAACATAAAGGGACGGGTGGAATAGTTTCCCTGATTCTACTCACTAACACTCTTGTTGTGGTCAAAGTTGAAGAGTCAGGGACAATCTTGGTCAGAGGATTGCACGATGTCGTGGGGGTAGATTGGGTCTCAGTCACTCATGAGGTATATTGAGGGATGCACAATAAGGTGGAAGTTTTATTTGTTATCTTTTTAGCTTGTGAGGTACTCTGCATGTTTTGTGTTGTATGTAGATGTCACTTTAATGTTTATAAAGTTGTTTTAAGTGGTTCTTTTATTAAAGTGACTTTTTAATAAAGTGTACCTTCTAATTTTAAAGTGACTTTACTTTCATAAAGCACTTATGTAATAAAGTAAAATCACTTTAATATTTCAAGTGATTCATTTTGGAGTGAATGGATCATGACCCTTGATCTTGAAAAAAGGCAAGATCTAATCTTGGCCTTTGGATTTAGGGTTGGGGAAGTTCAAAAAACACTTTGGAGGGAAAATGTCATTTTCATATTTATAAAAGAATTCATTGGGTAGTGTGAAAGACATATTGAGAGAAGATTGAGTGATATTTTCTAAGTAAACTTGAGAGAGGAAAGTGAGAAGAAAAGAGGGAAAATTTTCCAAAGATCTAGGGCACAAATCCTAATGAAAACAAATTATGTGTTTTTGGGCAGAGTTATTTTTCTGTTGTAGGAGGCCATACTGTATGGATCTGTATAGTTCGTAAAATTCCATATAGTATGTACAGCCGTATGGATTTGACACAAAAATTGAGGCATTTTTGGGAACGATTTTTGAGGCAGATTTTAGAATCTTGCTTGTTGTTTCTGGGTCGTACAGAACAGTTCGTACAACTGACTTTTGGCATGGAAATTGAGGTACAAAGAAGGTCGTACAATAGTACATATTTGGCATGAAAAATGAGGCATAATTTGGTGGGACTATTTGGTGTTGTGAGGTATTTTCCTTGGCTTGAAATGTGTATTTGTTGTTATTTTGTACTTTCCTGAAGTTGAATAATAATATCTCTCTCGCTATCATTGGGTTTCCCCACATTGGGGTTTTCCCTCACATTTTCCTAAATTTCTGAGTGTTATGGGTTGTTGTCCACTGTGTTATTTCCGCTGCATATTTTGCTTAGCAATGTCGATTTCTTCTTATGGTAATTTATGAATGTGGGTTTAAGAATTTATAAATTTTATGAAGACAATTATCTCTAGGTTGCTAAGTGTTTGACTGAATATTAGCTTGCTGATTTTTTGTCATTAAAAATCTACATGGTATCAAAGCTTTATCTCTGACTGACAGTGGGCAGTGTGATTTTTTGGAAAAAGAATGTGATTTATTCCTTGATTTGTGACAGGGAATATGGCTGCAAGCATTATATATGAGGATTGGTTGGATTGAATGTCCAACTATTTGCAGTGGAAGGTTTGATTGTTAGTTGTTCTCAAGGAGAACAAAATTTATAACTATGTCAACTATGTTGTGGTAGCTCCCGCAACAAATCCTATTTCTTTGGACTTGCATGAGGTCAAGGAAGCCACGGATTAGAGGATTATTCTAGATGGGGTCAAGGATCACCTTATCCCACACTTGGTTGAGAAAGAGACTGCTAAGGAGATGTGGGATTCACTTAAAAACTTGTTTGAGGAGAATAATGAGAATCGAAAGATGACCTTGAAGGGTAAGTTGCATGATACCAAGATGGGTAAGGAGGAGAGTTTATCTTCTTATATTACCTAGGTGGCTCAAGTAAAAGATGAAATGGAAGCTATTGGAGAGGTCATTACAGATTTTGAGTTGGTGAGGATAGCCTTAAATGGATTCACCAAAGAATGAGAATTCTTTGGGAAGTCTGTGGTGGGACATGAGCATATACCATATTGGAGTAGACTTTGGGATGATTTCACTCACGAGGAAATCTGAGAAAGATATCAAAGCGGTGAACGTAAGACAGAAAGAGCTGATGAGAATGTTTCTCTTACTGCAAAGAGCAATAAGAAAGGAATTTCTGGAAGCGACTTGAGTAAAGTCAGATGTTGTTGCTGTAACCAGTTGGGGTAGATTGCCTCTCATTGTCCTGCCTGGAAGAAAAAGAAGAAAAATGAACTAGAAGGGCTTGAAACAACTGCTACAACAACCATGGAGGACTTTTCTTCAAAGTATGAAAAGGAATTTTCTTTGGTCACCCTAGTTTCCAGTGTCGGCAGAGGAGGATTTGGAGGTGATATCAGATGGATTGTGGATAGTGGAGCCTCTATCCACATGACAAGAATCTTGTAAGTACTCCTATATTTCACAGAGATTGGTCCTAGATGACAAGTGGTAAATGAAGGTGGTATGGCGAAAGTTGTACGTGGAGTTGGGAATGTTAGATTCCAACTCAAGTTTGGGGAACTCTTCGAGTTTTATGGAGTTCTCTTTGTTCCAGGGTTGAGGGTTAACTTGCTCTCATTCTCAACCTTGGAGGATGTAAGATATTGCATATTGTTTAAGAGGGAACATGTATTTATCTACAAGCATGGAGTGGACCCAATAGAGCTGCAGTTGATTAATAACTATTGGTAGTGGGGCCTGATTATGTTCCTGATTCAGAGGTCCTTGCTTTCAGTCCTGTTTATACCCCATGAAGACTTTACACCCCAGAAGTATGTACACTCTTCCACGCGGGGGAGTGAAGAGGAGGGGTACCCCCTCTACGGGGTCCGGGGGGGCTATCCCCTCGGTTGGGGGGTTGGGGGGTGAAGCCCCCGAAGGAAAAAATTCCTTGTAAATGTATATTGTAATTTCATTGTAAATCTAGACCGTTCATTATGAGGTCACAGATCTCATAATGAACGGTCACGTTTTCCAAGGAGCTAGGGCACAAATCCCAAGGAAAAAATTATGTGTTTTTGGGTCGAGGCATTTTTCTACTGTGAGATGCCTACTATATGGATTCGTACACATGTAAAATTACATACATTCTATACAATCGTACAAATTTGGCATGGAAATAGAGGCATTTTTGGCATGATTTTCGAGGCAGATTTCAGAATGTTGTTTATTGTTTCTAGGCCGTATGGAACATTTCCTACAATTGATTGTTGGCACAAAAATCAAGGTATGGAGCAGGTCGTACATTCATATATATTTGGCCTGGAAAACGAGGCATAATTTGGTGGGATTGTTTTGGTGTTATGACGTATTTTCCTTGGCTAGAAATGTGTATTTGTTATTGTTTTGTACTTTCCTGAAACTGAATAATAATATATATATATATATCTCGTCGAGTTTCCCCACATTGGGGTTTTCCATGGAATTTGCCTAAATTTCTGAGTGTTATGGGTCGTTGTCCACTTTGTTATTTCTGCTGCATATTTTGTTTAGCAATGTGTATTTCTTCTTATGGTAATTTTTAAATGTGCATTTAAGGATTTATGAAGCTTATGAAGACAATTATCTCTAGGTTGCTAAGTGTTTGACAAAATATTAGCTTGCAAATATTTTGTCATTAAAAATCTACATTATTCATCGACGTCCAGTAGTCTCGTAATAGGGGCAACTACAGGAGTAATATGATCTCCGCTAGTTGTGCCATACTCTCAATGCTAAAGGTCAAAGCACTTGAAGGGCATGAAGCATGGAACCTTTGGAGTACATTAGTATATCTCGAAGGGCATGGAATTCATGGAACCCTTAGCCTTTGTTTCGAATCAAACTTATAATATGAGGTGAAACATGTAAGTTAACGTAAAGGTAAAATGATCAAATAAATGGTTAGAGTCATTCCAAAAAAAATTGTAAATCAACTTTTATTGGAAGGGGTTAGATGTTTAAGGAACAATTAAATTATTCTAATAATTTGTGGGTAATTGGAAGTTAGATTTCAATCCAAATATAATTAAATAAAGAAAAAAAACTTAGGAAACTAAAAATGTGCATGATATTTATTAAAGTGGATAAATAAATAGTGAATATTAATTTCATGAGAAAACAACTACATAAGAAGACTAATTGGGGGAATCATAACTCATTCAGTAAATAACTAAATAAAATGTGGGCTAGTTGAGTTAAGTGAACGACCAATTAAGTTAACAAGATGGTAAAAATATTCACTTAGGAAGCATATAGGGGAAAATCTAAAAGACAAGAAAAGCAGGAAAGCATCTAGGGAAAAATTTGAAAGACAAGAAAAACTGGGAAATATCTAGGAGAAAATATGAGACAAGAAAAGCTAGGGAATCTATTATGAGTTGAAAATTGAAGTGTGTTAAGAGGTGGGATCCTCTCACTTGTGAGTGGAAACTTCATAGATAGAGTATATGGTTGGATTTGTATAGCCTCATTGTGGCTCAAGAGGCATATGGGAAGAACAATACACTCTGCGTTGGCTGGGAAGCATTTAGTGAATCTTGAACAATCGACAAGCTCAGCTGAATATTGACTAAGGGTGTCAGTGACGTTATCTCAGTGGATTGGTGTATTTGAAGTGCCACAAGTTCGTTTATTTATGGGTATCAGAATATAGTTAAATCGAAGTATAATTGTTGTTGTTAAGCTACAAGAAATGCGTTACTAAGATTTTTTTTTATTTTATGTGTATTTTTCCAAAAGCAATGTTCTTTGGTTAATCTAAGAAATGTTACATTCTCAAAACATTTCTTTCAACCATTTTCCTTAAAGCAACCTAATCCCATTGATTTGAAGGTATAACTCCTCACTTGTCTAGTTGAAGTATGCCCTAGAGACCGATTTGAAGAGAAATTGAAACTTGAAACCATCACCCATTATGATACATATGATTACAACCTTCAACATATGATATTTTCTAATTTCATGACTATAAAATACATTTCCAAAGATAACATCCACTTAGAAGAGTGCTAAAGCAGTACAAACCAAGATCACTACATCCAAATACACTTACATTGCTTATAACAATCCAAACATAATTTTCATATGGATCCTCCTTATAAAATGGCTTCGAGGATGACCTAAGAGCATCATAATAATATGTCTCAAAAATGTCAAAGTTGAAATTTTGAGCCTATAGTGTGTCTTTTAAAGAGTAAATAACAATATGTAATATACAATAGAAATGTTAATGAACAAAATGAATTCACTTGAATGTTCTTGTGAGTCAAATGACATACCATCAAAATAAATGTGTTAGAAAATCCGAGAACACTAATGCTAATAATTATTTTCTACATATTTGACTTATTTGCGGAGTTTCGATATGATAATAGTTCACATCAATGGTTTTGATCAAGTTTTGATTAACTATTGATGTGACCTATCACAATTGAAATTGTTTGAATGCATCAATCAAAACTACATTGGAAAGCAATTGGGAGGGATGTTAAAAGACCAAACCAAATATTTCAAATAGTGGAAGTTAGAATCCAACCTATCCTAGCTTCTCAAATTCAAATTATCATTTCTTACTTGACACCTGCTACCAACAAGATTAAAAGGATGAGACTCAATAGGAATATGCTACAAAATATAAAGATAGTCATTTTTCAAGCCCTTATCTATTAATATTAAAACAGTAATAAGAATAACTTTCGAAAAGCATACATTTTCTCTTACAAATCTTGGCAAAACAAATAGTGCCAAATTACAAATTACATTTTTTGTTGGCCTATTATACTCAATTATTTATGTACAAAGATTTGAAAACTTGATTGTTCTCAAATTATAATCATTACTCTTCTTACTCTTCTTGTTACATAAATCTTGAAATCCAAAATATTATAAAAAAAATATTGCAATAATAAATAAACTCAATAGTAAATCAACTCAAAGCATAGAAAAATATATGGTTTCCATATGATAATATTAGTGTTGCACTTGATCCTTGGATGGCCATCCACTTGACTTCCACCCTCCTAAAAGTTACTCAAAATACTTGAATACAATACTCAAAACTTAATAAAATAACAACTAGCCACTAAACTTAAATTATTCTAACTTATTTATCTTTCTCTTAATAACAAATACTAATGAAAGTTTGGCCTTTTAATCTTCATAAGGCTATGATTCACCCTGCATTTAAGTCATAATCTATTTGAAATGTAAAACAAACTCAAACCCAAAAATTGTGTACATAATTGAAGACTATGTAAATATAGTATACATGCAATATCAACTTTATCCCACATCTTTAAAAAAGAACACATGGCATGTAGCACACTTCTCCAACACTTTATATTCAATCAATAACTTTAACGTCCAAAATATTAAAAAAAAACACATGGCATGTAGCACATTGTTTCCAACACTTTAGTCAAACAATAGCTTTAACTTAAAATTTTGAAGAATCCATTTAATTATATTATATTTAACTCCTTAATTTGTTTATATGTCAATATAAACAAAATGCAAAGGACTATATCCTTCACAACACTTCCTACTTATTAATAAATTTGATTTTTAAATACATTGTTTAAATTTATTTAAATTTGGATATAGTTGAAATTTTGGTTTTAAAAAAAAAAAAAAATTATTAATAAATTTAATTTTTAAATACATTGCTATAAATTTGGATATAGCTGAATTTTTTGTTTTTAAAATAATTATGTAAAACCTCCACGCATCCCGTACTTTTTTATATTTTGAAAATATTTTTTTATTGAAAAGAATTATTTTAATTTTAACTAAAATTTATGCTCTACTCATTTTTATTCTTCGAATGTTGTATAAATCAATCACCTAAATGTATGTGACAATGACTTACATATAATTTTAAACATGAAATGCCAAAATTCCATATGTCACAATATAATGACTCATAACATTTTAAATATGAAAACACAGTATAGGAAAAAACAAGTAGATTCACTGGTATTTTGGTTCAAATAAATAAAGTTATTGGACCCTTCAATAACAAAATAAAATCTAGGTATTTGGATTAAGATTAGTCAAAATTATTTTAACTTGATTGTTGAATAGTGCATTACATGAAGATTCATAAAAACCGTATAAAATAAATAACTACCAAAGGGATGTAACCATAAAGAATCACTAAAATGCATTTTATGTGGGCATTTTTGTCATGCTTGGATATAACAAGTGAAACTTGGTGAGTGTAGTCGTGAAACTTGTCCAGTGCAGTCTAAGAGAAAGTGCAAGAACTTGTTCTACTATATATGGCATTAGTATAAATGTTGCGTAATGGGTGGAAGTCCATTGACAAAATAACTAGATTGCCAGAGAATGCAACAACTGTACCTTAGATATCAAAGGTTCTTCGTTTTAGTCGTGTAACTCGTCTAACAAATGTATTAGGTAATTTTAAAAATCGTGAATCTAAGTTTCCATTGCCATCATCTAACAAATGCATTTTGGTAACACTAAATCTTGGATTAAAGCGGTCAATGCATGTGTACCACCAAACCCTGCACCTTAAATACACCTATGATCGATTTCCAAACGGACATGCATCGATAACTATTTGGGAAGATTGCCTTATTGATTTGGAAACAGATAAGGCCAAAGATAACAAAGGAAGCAATAGGGTATTGTTAGCACTGTGAGTCACACTTAGATTGTTGTAAGTCAGAATATAAATGGATTAAAATGGTTTGAGTAGGTTGATCAACAAGATTGAGAAAGAAAGGAAAATGGTAGAAAAAATTCTATTGAAGCATTCCATTCGGCATGAAGTCATAACATCCTACATATCAAAACAAATCAAACTGTATATCAAAAAAAGGGATATATAATGATGAGTAGAAGTATAGTGAAAATGAAAAAAGAAAGAACATTCATTATACATAGATACTTTCTGCAACAGATAAAGATTTTCTTAAACAATGAACAATGATCTAATGGGAAAGCTACAATAGATCCTTTGATGTCCATGAATCCATCAATCAATGACAACTATGATCCTCAAAACCTTCAGTATATTCAAGCAAGAATATAACAAAGAAATGGAAAAACACAGAAAACAATCTGATAACATCTCTCATGAATCTTTAATGGTATAAAATGTCATTACAAAGAGGCCCTCAGCTTACAAATGAGCAACTAAAACTCCTCTGCGAGCTCTCTCCTCTATTGGCTCATGAATCCAACTCTTTTCTCATCAAAAACACTTTCATTCATAGTGAATACTCTCTATCTACCCTAAGGAGGTCTAAACCAAGGAGTTACATAGGATCCGCCTCCATTTAGGAGTCTTGTTAGAAAAGATTCCAACAAAACCTAACAAATTCCTATTTTTTTGGGATTTTTTCTATGATAATAAATGTCTTTTGAAGTAGGTCACCCTGATTGATTTAGAGATGGAACACATGTCCCTATTGTCCAAAAAAATCATAAGAGACCATTTGAACCTTCCTTGATAGGTGTCAACCTCCAAACAAGGAGAATATCCAACAACTATGCAAAACAAAGAGTTTGCAACATCAATTTGCAGCACAATGTTGTTTTAATTATATCTCTTGAATTTCCAACGGGGTCAGGATGAAATTTGGATAGCAAGTCAATGACATTATCATGAACCTCCACAAACAATTTCAGAAAAACTCACATCATCGTTTTAGATTTATGATCAAATCTGTAAAAGCAACTGCTACAGGAAATGAGCTCACAACGAAGTTTGCAGTGCATGTCTTCCAGTTCGCAGTGCCAAAAGGAAAAAAACATACAAAACCACTTTATCAACCTTCAAACAGGATGAAAACCCTCATGGATTACCTGATGGCTCCAAGGCTATTGTGGATGTTGATAAGTATGAATGTGAGTGCATGCAACCTATCCAAGCTACAATGCTCCTCCTTAACTAGTTCGTAGCGCCAGTTTGTAGCGCCAACTCAAATATAGTTTGAAGACTTCGAGGAGGTTGTAAGTTGATGGTATTACATAATCCTTGGATAAATGGTTAAACTCTAGGCTCTAAAAACCATAAATCATCCTTTACATGATCAATCTTATGTGTTAACAGGTACCTTGCTTGAAGTGACTTGTACTCCATACCAGCAAAGTTATTGGTAGATAGTTCGGTATGGGTTGCATCTTCAAAGTGGAAAATGTGTATTTGGATATAGTCTAGGTGTTTACTACAATGGCCGTAGGTTTGAGCTCGATTCTTTGTAAACTTTGTTGTTTTTCATTGTTGGAAGATCACATGTATTTACATCCTGTAAAAAAAGATAATGGTGTGAGTTCTAATATATTGTGGCACTGTTCATAAGTGAAGGGAAGTTGTAAACATGATCATATCATATCATTTTGGCCATTTTCTGACATCAAGGGAATTGAGAATAAAACAATTTTAGCATTCTTGAAATAAGGGTAAAGAAATTTTCTGATTTGGTCTTATATTTCTTAACTTGTTATTGATGAGTCGGTTGGCATGCACAAGAGGGATCTTAATGTTAATTAAAGGCATTGTCTAATTGTTTTAGGAAATGATTTTTTTATCCCGAATCCAATAACATAAATATGTTTGAAATCATTATTTTTTGTTGTTTAAAATCCATTTTTGAATGCAGAAATAGATTCAACACGCTGAAAAACATTTGGGTCACTCGGATTATACATAAATAATCACTCAGATCTATGGATCTAATAATTTCTTGCCAAGATTTTGAACAAATGTCCCTAGAAAAAATCATCGGAAAATAATCGTTTTGTAGAACACTTAGACTATGGATTAATACGTAGTAGCTAGTTGAAATTGAGAGTCATCTTACTAAATGGTTTCTTTCATCGAAATCTAGTGGCAAAAATGAAATATATTCAACACACTGAAAAACCCATGGGGCACTCCGATTGTACATAAATAGTCACTCGTCCTGTAAAAAAATTGATAATGCAGATGGGGAAAATTATCAAGATATAAATGTCATATTGCATGTTTTCATTAACATAATTTTACAGTGCCTTAACAAAGGCTAAGATTTTCAGGTTGGCTAATATGTTCTTATTTAATTAGTCTAAAAGTACATATGCACTAAATACAATTTAATAATGTTTACTGGGCATCATGGATGGAATTTGACTGGCAAATTGTTCGTCAGAATTTGGTGACACAAATGAAATATATTGAACACATTGAAAAACCCATGGGGCACTCGGATTATACATAAATAATCACTCGTCCTGTAAAAAATTGATAATGGAGATGTGGAAAATTCTCAAGATGTAAATGTCATACTGCAGGTTTTCATTAACATAATTTTATAGCGCTTTAACAAAGGATGAGATTTTCAGGTTGGATATTATGTGCTTATTTAATTGGTCTAAAAGTACAGATGCACTAAATATAATTTAATAATGTTTATTGTGCAACATGGATGGAATTTGATGGGCAAATTGTTCGTCACAGGACGATTTGCCTGTCAAAAACTAAAAAATTGTGGCAAGCTGTCAACATTATTAGTTACATCTGTCAACACAGACATCTAAGTTATGAAAACGTCAAATTTGACATGTCGTCACAGGAAGATTTGTCCATCAAAAACTAAAAAATTCTGGCCAACCATCAACATTCTTAGTTAAATCTGTCAACACGGACATCTAAGTTACAGAAACCATCAAATTTGACTTCTTGTTGGGATTTGAAATTCCAACCCTGACGAGGATCCTTTTCGAAGCACCGTCGATCTCCTTAGAGGTTTCAAAAACTTTCAGTTTTTTTTTTGACATTAAAATATTCGTTATCCCATAGACCGTTTGTTATAGAGGTACTTTATTTATGTTTGACATTCTAAAATGTTTATCGCCATCATGCTTCTCCACGAGGAAAAAATATATATGGTTGAATACCATATTATCACAGTTTACATTTACGACTTGTTGACATTTATAAGTACAACTCCCATGCAATTATTACATGTACCATCAATCAAATCATATATCAATATCTAATTTGGAAATTTTTATATTATTATTTATATTTTATGAAGGATAATTTAATGAAATTTATTGGTAATGGATTATTATATAGTTTTTCATCTATTTTGCTATTTTTATGGTGAAAAATTGGAAGATTTGGTTTATAGGGTCCATTTTAGGGGTAGGTCATAATTTGGTGGTTTGAGGTTTTGAAACTTCTAGAATCAGGTATAGAATAGTAATTTTGGGGTCAAAACTTTGCAAGTTGAGTTCTATCCTTATGATATTATTCTACATACCCAAATCTTTCTGAGGGTTCAAAAATCATCTCAATTAGAGTTTGTATGCGAAGGATATGCATCCGACAAGTTGACCACCATGGTACTAAGTGGATGCCAATTAACCTCATTATTGACACATGTGGGGCTAGTCATGTGTGAAATTTCAAGAATATTTTAGAGGATCCAAAACCATAACACTAATTGAGGGTTGAATGATGCAAAAAAACTAACCCTAACCCTCGACGACTATTATTAGTCTATGTCAAATATTGGACCACTCCGAAGAGAAGGGGTTTTCTTATGTTGATATTATTTTCCATAGTTAAGAAAAACATCTAGGAATGGGATATTGAAGCATAGTAGAGGGGGTACAAGATTTCATAGAAACCATTCAAGTCACGATGTGCATGGAAAATCTATAGTGAGTGCCCCTTTCTTTATACTTGCATTTCATAACTAAGAAGAAGAGAGAAAAGCATAGTCTTCACCTTCTAGATGGTATTTCTCCCATATTTGGTTTCCAAGCCCATGTTTTGTGCTCATTTTTGTGGATGTTGTCTTCATTTTATTGTTTCTTCCATAATATTGTAAGATTTGTTATAATAAACTATTACAGTGGAATATCCATGACAATTTACAAATCATATCATATTAGAGAAGTCTTCTTTGGGGTTTTGTTGGAAGTTGCATATCTAGGAATTCACTTAAGAAGGAAGTCTCTGAACCCTAGCAATGGTAGATGAGTCAAATTATAACAACCTTTGGGATGGGGTACATAACAAATTATCAAACTAGAATAAAAATTCATTGACATCTCTTGCAACATGGCCCTCCTCATGGTGAATCTAGAGAACAAGTTTGGAGCTTTCAGGGAGGTTGGTGGTTTTAACTCAAAATTTGGATCAGATAAGAAATTGGGGGATAATCAAGACCCTCAAAATGAGCCAAAAAAATATGCAAAGAAAGAGAAACCAACTTCTAGTCTCATTACTTATTCACAAGATCTCTATTCAAAATGGAAGTGAAAATGTACATCAATGCCTACTGAGGTGATATTGATCTTGTTAATTTGAATCATTGGTTGCAATAGTTAGAATTTTATTTTAGTGTCCATAACATATAATACTTGAGAAAAATATTTCATTTTACCAACTAAAATTAAAGGGCCATGCATTAACCTAGTGGGAAATCCAAACAAAGACATCTAGGCTAAAGGGTGATCCTTGAGTAACCAAATGGGAGCATTTAAAATCGTCATTAAGTGTCAAATATATCATATTAGGTATGTAGAGGACCAATGGATCTACTAGAATCACTTCGTGCATAGGAAAGGGTAGAGTGTGAAAGAGCACACCATTGAGTTCAAAAAATGAAGAATATGGTGGGTATCTCTCCCAAGAACCTAGATGTACTCCTCAAGTATCTAGAGGGTCTACACATTCATTTATGCAATAAATTTATGTTCTTTAAACTTAAGATAATTGAAGAGGAATGTGTTCAATAAAAATACCTAGAGACCATAGGAAATAATAAAGGAAAACCAAGTGGTTCCAAATAGAAAAACCACTAAGATAGTTCCAAGGAGGGTAAGAAGAAGTGAAAGCGAAGAACAAGAAGAAAATATCCATTCACATTAATGCAAGGATCCAAACAACCAGTGGAACCATTTTAATATCAATGGTAGCATTGAAGATAGGTGTTGGAAGATACATCCAAAGATAAATAAAAAAAACCATAAGAAAGGTGCCAAGAGGTAGAACTTGTTAGACATGGATTTAGGAAACTAGGTAGAGAGAAACTCAGATGTAGATGAAGAGATTGTATGCATTTCATTGCAGAAGGAGGTGAACCTAAGTAACCTTCATCATAGGGAAGAGAAGGAGATGAATAAAATATTTCATATTAAGATCCAAGTAAAGAAGACAAAGGTGAATCCTCCATTTGATTTTGGTTCACATGCTAATCTCATAGCAGCAAATCTAGTCATCAAGATTGGATTGGAAATTTTTTAACATCCTAATCCATATCCATTGGAATGGGTAAATAAGGATGTGAATCTCTAGGTCATTAAATAATGTAAGATCAAATTTTGTATAAGTGCAAACCATATTGATGAAGTGGAGGTATATGTATCACCACTTGATGTGTGTGTTGTAGTGTTTGGAATCCCTTACATGTATATGAGGGATGTAATCCTCATGAGGAGAGAAAAATAAGACTAGCTAATCAAATATGGGAATTATTTCATCATCAATGCATACAAAGGTAAATACAAAATCTCTCTAGTGAGTGCTAACCAAGCCAATAAATTGATCAATTATAGTAGGAAGTTTTCATTACTTTTCTTAACAGATAATCGAGCAGGTGATGAACTAGTAAAATTAATTTTATCTTTGGAGGGATGTACTGAAGAGAAGAAACACTAGTTGGAAGAGTTTTTGTGGGAATACAAAGAAGTTTTTTGGTAGACTAAAGGATTACCATCTAAGAGTAAAGTGGAGCATGAGATACAGTTATTTCATGAATCCCCATTGTCAAATATTGATCTATAGAGATAGTGCATCTCAGAAGCAGATGAAGTGAAGAAACAATTGCATTAGCTGGTAGAGAAGAGAGTAATTAGAACAAGTATCTCACCTTGTGGTTCACCTATCATAATAGTACCCAAGAAGGATGGGACTTGGATAATATGTATCGACTATACAAATTTGAATAAGGTCACCCTCAATAATTAGTACCCTCTTCCTAATATCAATTATTTGTTAGATCAATTGTAGCATGTCAAGTACTTCACCAAGTGCAATTTCAAATTGAGATACCACCAAGTATGCTTTAATGAGGAAGGCACCTGGAAGATCTCCTTCAAGAAAAGGAAAGGTATATATGAATGGATGGTAATTCATTTTGGTTTATGCAATGGACTGTATACATTTATGCATTTGATAAATGATGTATTGCATACATTTTTAGATTCATTTGTAATAGTGTACATAGATGATATATTGGTTTATATATATACCTAAGAATATCATATCTCATGTCTCATGCAAGTGTTGGAAAATATTAAAAAACATTAGCTACTGGATAACCTTAAGAAGTGTGAGTTTTCTCAATAGTCATTGGTGTATTTTGGGACTGTGATTGGTGGAGGGGGACTCAAGATAGATACTATGAATATGGAGGCCATTCTCAAGTGGCTAGTTACTACTAATGTCACTAGAGTTAAGATCTGTGTTGGGGTAGTGAAATACCTATGGAATTTTATAATATCAATTTTAGCTATAGATACACCACTTCATGCCATAATAGCTAGTGATAAGAGGTTCTAGTGGAGGAAGAAGCACCAAAAATATTTTGATGAGCTCAAATGGAAGAGAATTCAAGCACCAATTCTTGCATTTCCTAATTTGTAGAATCCTTTAAAAGTTGAAAAGGATGAAATTGGATATGTTATGTGAAATTTCTTGATGTAGGGGGACAACGACATGATATCATTCTGAAATGTTTTGTGGTGGAGTCTTGAACTACCCTACGTACAATAAAGAAATATATTCCCTGGGATGTTAAGAAGTGGAAGCATTTGATCTAGTGGTAAGGAAATACTCACGAATCTCCAAAGTTTTACACTCATGAACCACTCAAACATAAAAACATATCAATAAGGAAATACCTATCACCATGCCTATCTCATTTCTTTCATTTCAATTAACTTCTATAGTAACATCCAGGAATAAATTCATGAGCTCGTCAAATCTTCGTAAAGTACCGACCACCATTTTGTTAGCATTCAACTTACAGAATTCATAATTATTTAATCTTCATTATATTAGAAAAGTGAAATAGTGACTAAAAAGTGATTTCCTACCCTTCGTATAATTCATATAGTTGTTCTTATTGTGTACCTATGTTGTGATTATGCAATCAAATTTGTCATGTACAGATATTAGGGAAAAATATGCAAGACAATGAATTCATAAATTTAACTAAATCAAAATGTCTTCCTTTACAAATAAAAATCAATTTCTTAAGATGCTACAAAAAATAAAGTATTATTGAAAAGGAAATATTCAAGTAAAACAAAAGACAATATCATCCTACTATGTATGTTTTCACAGTTTTTCATAATGCATCTTAAGGTTTCTAGATATAAATTGTGTGAGAACTTTTGAAACATCCAATGTTTTGAGTGGACACTCCACCCATCATCAGGGGAAAGTGTAGCTTATGATATTAGAAAATAGTTTTGAGATAAGGATTATAAAGGAAAATTGATAAGATGGGACCAGTGAGAAGAGGAAAAGAAAACTGTAAAATAATAAGATACTCATTATGAAAAAAATATTAAAATAATAATTTATATAAAAGTCGTTATAAATTATATGAAATTTGAATTAATAAGTATTCTAGTAGTTGATAGACAATAAAGATATGACTGGTGAGATAAGATAAAGAGAAAATAACAATAAAAAGATAGATGTTATAAAAGTAAAAATAAAAATAATGTAATAATAGGATTAAATAAATGTTAAGAATGGACGAAGAAAATAAAGGAAATACTAACATGAATAATTAGAAAATTCTCAATGTTGTCATAAAATAATGAATAGAAAAGGGAAGTTTGGTTATGAAAAAACAAATAGAATAATAAGAGAGGTAAAATAAATAAATAACAAAAATGGATTAAAAGAATTAGGAGGGTCAGGAAAGACACACTCAAAAGAGTGGAGCAAGATAGCGGGAAAGGAGAAAAAACTAAACAATTTAGGTTTGAGGGCATATATGATGAATGGCAAGCTTCAAATATTACTTGAGTTTGTAGCCATCATCCTGATTAAAATTATTAGTAAATGATGCAGGAGCATCGTTGGAAAGCACACAGATGTGGGACCACCAAACATGTGAGAGTCCTCCCGGAACTTCAACATGGTAGTTCAACAGATTCCAAGATCCGCCTCCACTCAGCGTCGAAACTCAACTTCGGAGACACGCTTGAACTGATGTTGGATCTTTCCCTTTGAAGCATTCTTTTGAATTTGTAAATAGAGTAGAAGCTCCCACTTCGGCTCTGGAAGGCGACTAATTTTAGATAGCATAGGATAAGGTTTAGCGTAGGAAAGTAGCCAGGGGAAACCCTAGGAACATTTTGAGCTATGTAAAAGTTTGTATGCCAAGTTAGTAGCAAGTAAGTAGGGGTAGAAGTAATCTGGAAGAGAACTACATTAGAGCAGAAAATCTCAGTTTTGAGCTACTGTAATTTGTATGAGTTATGCAACCAGTGGGCATTGATGAATAGAATAGAATGGAAAATTGATCCAAATGTGTTGTGCTTGGACTGTGTGTATTTTCCTGTGAATTTTTGTTTTATAAACAAGTGAATGGAACTGTGAGTTGTGGCAAGTTTCAATTGTTTCTCTTCGTCAGGAGCTTTGCAAAGTGTGCATCGAGCCAGAGGGAAATGTTGTGGAATTATTTTCTCTTCCTTAGGAGCTCTGCAAGGTGTGCATCGAGCCAGAGAGAACACACCGCATATCTAAGCATTGAACCCCCTCAGACGTAAGGAGTGCGCAGGAGATCGACGTCTGACCCAAACATAGGTCAAGAGGGATAACACTTTGGAAGTGTTGTCGAAGTCTAGGAATTCATTCCGTGGAAGAATCGAAGACCAAGTCTTCACAGACTTAGAAAATATCCTAAGTCAAAATCGAGTAAAAACTAAGGAGGAAGAACGTCGTCGAGTGTTGGATCAGGGTGGAAATTCCCGCAGGTCATCTGATTGACAGAAGGAGCATAGGATTTGACCCTGCTTAAATCCAGAAGGAGAGTTCAGAGAGTCGAATGGAAGGTGGATAACCCTCGAGGAGGAACACCAAAACCCCCCAGACCGTTGGATCAGGTGGAGCTGCAAGGAGGTTAGCGACGAGAGTTTTCTCGTTGGCCCATTTTGGGACTTCGGGTACCGCGAGGCGGAAAGACAAAAGTGCTTGTCTTTCAAAATCTCGAAGTGTGAAATTGTGAAGTCAGGATTCAACCAGGACCGTCGATTGCAGGAACCGTTGTGCATTTTTGATCGAATGCCGCGACATTTCAGCGTTACAACATTTCGGCAATCGAGGACTCGCAAGAGTGGAGACATCCCCTTACATCCTGATTTCGTGAAACGTCAAATACCGAAAGAGAAAGTGCCGAACCATTTCGACATTTTGTTAATTTGGCAATGGGAGATCCTAAGGTGCAAGGATACCCCTTGCATATTGATTTCACGAAACACGAAATCCTGAAAGAGTAAGAGCCAAACCATTTTGGTGCTTCAACATTTCGTTGACCGGAGATCCTAAGGTGCAAGGATACCCCTTGCATCCTAATTTCATGAAACATGAAATACCGAAATCAATAAGCGCCACTTATTTTAGGTTTTCGGTGACCATAGGTTCTAAGGAGCAAGGACATCCCTTGCGCACTGGTTTCATGAAACGTGAAATTTCGAAGAGACAAGTGCTAGGACATTTCGACACTTTGGAATTTTGGCTACCGTAGGTTCGAGGGACCAAGAGACAGGACACTCGACTTGTGAAGTCTTGGTCCTCGATAAGAGCCTTTTCAACTTGGCGCGAGGTCACATCCCTTGGTCGTGTGTTGTGGGAGCTCACACTTGGTGCCCAAAAAATCCAACAAAGCTTTTGTAAGGGACCTGGGTATTCGTCCGAAGGGTTCCAGTTCAGAACTAGAAGAGCCATTTGGGCTCCAAAATCAGAATATTCTAATCAGGAGGTCATGCAACCCTTATGAGGGATAGGGGGTCTACATCAGGTGGTATCAGAGTGCATTTTTCATTTGTAGACTTCAGGCAAAGGAGGAAAAAGAGGGAGACAAAAAACCTCGGAGTTGTACTCTGTGTGTGACATACGGAAAACACAATGTCGCCAAGAAGATGAGATCTACCTTTAGGAAACCATGCTATAGAGAGGGAGGTGTGAGAGCTTCGTGCTCTAATGGAAACAATGGAAGAAACACAGAGGAGAGCACCTGATACTGGGGATGTCAGTGATGCAGAAAGTTAATAATTTGAGGCTGAAGAAGCTACAAGAGAGGATGCTACAGAAGAATGGTTGTTGAGAGAAGTTGCTATATTGGGAGGCATAGCTAAGATAGAGGTTCCCATGTATGAGGGAAATCTAGACTTTGAGGAACTGTTGGACTGGATAAGGTCCATGGAAAAGAACTTTGACTATCAATATGTCAATGAGGGGAAGACGGTGAAGTAGGAAGTCACTAGGCTAAAAGGGCATGCAGCACTCTGGTGGGATGAACTGCAGGCTGAGAGGAGAAGTAAAGGAAAATAAAGGATAAAGAGTTAGGAAAGGATGGTATCTAAGCTAAAGGCTAAGTTCATACCCAAGGACTACCAAATAAATTTGTTCAGGAAGCTACAAAACCTAAGAGAGAAAGGAATGGTAGCCAAGGAGTACACTGAGGAGTTCTACAGGCTGAACATCATAACTGGACAAAGCTAGAGAGACGAATAAAAAGTCTCCAGATATGTAAATGGATTGAGATATGAAGTCTAGAATGAGATGAGCATGATGTTAGTGAGGACTGTGGAAGATTCTTATCAGTTTGCACTCAAGGCAGAGGAGAAGCTGTCCAGAAAAAAGAACTAGTGAGGAAGAGGTAAAAGCTTGGTCCTAGGCAAAAGAAAGGGATGTAACCATGACAAAGAAAATTAGTCTAAGGATGAGGCTGAGAGACCACAAAATCACTCGGAACGAGGAGGAAGTTCACGAGGAAGAGAGGGTGGTGGAAGAAACTCTTCTAGAGGAAGAGGAAGAGGAGGAGTAAGGTTCTATAACTGTGGAAAAATAGGGCACATGTCTTGGGAATGTCCTGAGAAGAAGAATTAAAGAGGAGAAGCTCACATTTTAGAAGCAAAGAGAAGAGATGTTGAAGTAGAGGGAGCAGAGGATGGAACGTCCCTAATGTTGAGAAAAATTCTCTTAAAACTAGAGGCATAAATTGAGAAGCCAGTCTAGAGGAATAATCTCTTCAGGGCAACTTGGAAGACCAAGGACAAAGTCTGCAAGGTCATCATTGATAGTGGGAGTAATGACAACTTGTTATCCATAGATATGGTGGAGAAATTGGAGCTTAATATGACTGCACACCCAAGGCCATACAAAGTATCATGGCTATAAAAAGGACACCAGGTAATGATTACTAAACAATGCCTGGTTGAAATTAAAATAGGAGGATATAAAGATGAAATCCCGTGTGATGTAATTCCCATGGATGTATGCCACATTTTTTTGGGAAGGACATGAAAGTATGACAAAAATGTCATTCACGATGGAAGGAAGAATACATACACATTGGAGAAGAATGGTAGGACGCATATGTTGTTGCTAATGGAGGAGAAGAAAGCGAAGGAGGAAGCCAACACAAGCATACTTCTCATGAGTGGGAAGGAACTCCTGAAAGAAGTCAAGGGAGAACAAGAGATGTAGTTTGTTGTGGTGAGGAAGCCCAAAGTCATCCTCATGATTACATCAATGGACGATTTACCTGAAGAAGTTCAATAGTTGCTGGATAATTTTATGGATATAGTGGTGGATGAGCTGCCAAACTCATTACCGCCCATCAGGAGTATCAGTCATCATATTGACTTGATACCAGGAGCAAGCCTTCCAAACAATGCAGTGTGCAGATTAACACCTTGGGAGAATGAGGAGGTGAGAAACTAAGTCCAAGAGTTGTTGGATAAGGGTTTGGTCAGAGAACGTTTGAGCCCATGCGTAGTACCAACTTTGTTAAGCCAAAATAAATATGAAGGATGGAGAATGTACACAGACTCGAGAGACATCAACAAGATCACCATCAGGTACAGGTTTCCTTTACCAAGAATGGATGACTTAATGGATTGCTTAAGTGGAGAAAATTTATTTTCTAAAATAGATCTGAAAAGTTGATATCACCAAATCAAGATGAGAGAAGGCGATGAATGGAAAACAACTTTTAAGACGAATGAAGGCCTATATGAGTGCCTGGTTATTCCATTTGGCTTAACGAATGCCCCAACCGCTTTTGTGAGGCTAATGAATGTAATACTAAAGGAATTCATTAGCAAATTCGTGGTTGTATATCTGGATGATATATTGATTTTCAGCAAGACTAAAGAGGAGCATTTGAGGCACCTAATGCTAGTGATGAGGAGGCTACAGTAGGAGAAGCTACTGATCAATCTGTAGAAATTCTCTTTCATGAAAACATAACTCATTTACTTATTTTTTGTGATACCTTCGAATGAATTGAAGATGGATACATAGAAGGTGAAAGAAATCAAGGAATGGCCATCACCAAGGAGCATGTTTGAGATAAGGATATTTCATGGTTTAACAAGTTCTTACAGAAAGTTCATTAGAGACTTCAGTGGAATTTTTGCACCAATGATGGATACAGTGAAGAAACAGAAAAAGTCTTTTAAATGGACAGAGGAGGCTGAAAGGAGATTCAATATACTGAAGGAGAAAATAACTGAATGCCCAATTCTGATCTTGTCGAATTTTGGGAGGACATTCTAGGTGAGATGTGATGCAAGTGGAGTTGCAATAGGACAAGTTTTGAGTCAGGATAATAGAAATGTTGCTTATTTCAATGAGAAACTGAATGAGACTAAGAGTAAATACTCCACATATGACAAGGAGTTCTATACCATCATTGAAGCATTGAAGAAATGGAGGCATTGTCTCATCCCATAAGAGTTTGTCTTGTACAACGATAACCAATCTTTACAATTCATAACCCAATAAGAAAAACTGAATCAGAGGCATGAAAAATGGGTTGAATTTATGAAAAAATTTACTTTTGTAATAAAACATATTGTTGGGAATGCTAACAAGGTTGTTGATGCATTAAGCAGGATATGTTTAATTCTGCAGGAATTCCAGGTGGAGACCTTGGGGTTTGAACACCTTAAGGATATGTATTGTGATGATGTAGATTTCAAGGAGGCCTATGAAGCATGTACAAACCCTGTACTGAGAGATAGAAGTTAGTGGACAAAGTATATGGTTCAGGAAGGGTTTTTTTTCAAAGGAAACCAATTGTGCATAACAAGATGTTCAATGAGGGACAATATCCTAAAGGAGAAGCATAGTGGAGGATTGGCTGGACATTTTGGCCACGATAAAACATTTGCACAGTTGAGAAGTTCATACTATTGGCTAGGTATGACAACAGAGGTGATAAAATTTTTGAACAGATGTAGGATCTGTCAACATGCAAAGAGGAAATGACAGAACACTAGATTGTATCAACCATTGCCAATACCAAAGAGGCCTTGGGATGCAATAAGCATGGATTTCATGTTGGGATTGCCAAGAATACAAAGGGGATTCGATTCCATATTTGTGGTGGTAGATAGGTTTTCAAAGATGGCACCTTTCATCCCATGCTAGAAGACTAGTGATGCAACACATGTTGCAAATGTATTTTTCAGAGAAGTTTTAAGACTTCATGGTCTACCCAGGAGCGTCATCTCGGACAGAGACACAAAATTTGTTGGTCACTTTTGGAGGAAATTATGGATGAATATGGGGACATATTTTTCCTTCATCTTAGCTTATCACCCTTAGAAAGATGGGCAGACTGAGGTGGTAAATAGGAGTTTTGGGAACTTATTGAGAAGTCTGGTTACTGAACATCATAACCAGTGGGATCAGATTCCACCACAAGCAGAATTTGCATACAATGACTCACCAAACAGGAGCACTGGAAGAATCCCATTCCAAATACTCTATGGAATTCAACCCAGGGGAGTATCTGAGTTAAGAGACTTGGAACAGGGAGAGATCAGAAGTGATGGAGCAGAGGATTTTTCTATTGAAATGCAAAAACTCCATAGCTGGATCAAGGAACAATTACAGAGTTCTAACCAGAAATACAAACATAGAGGCAATCATCATTGCAGGGAACTTCAATTTGAAGTGGGAGATCAGGTTTTAGCACATCTTGGGAAGGAAAGGTTCCCAAGGGGAACATATAACAAATTGAAGATGAAGAAGATAGGACCCTGTAATATCTTGAGGAAGTTTGATACAAATTCCTATGAGAGCGAGCAATCATATGGTGTGGGAATTTCACTGATATTCAATGTCTCAGACCTGTACCCTTACAGGAAAGATGACATAGAAGGATCAAAATATCAAGGAAAGATTCAGTGGGAAAAGTAGATTCCTGTGGCAGAGAAGCTACAGATGGAAAAGATTCTAGACCGGAGGATTGGCAAGAAGACCAGGAGGAAGACTTATTTTGAGGATCTAGTCAAATGGAAGGGATGCCCAATAGAGGATGCCAGTCGGGAAAATGAAGCTGCTATATAGAAGCAGGGAAGGTCAGTAGAGGATCTCATGGACAAGTGTCCATGAATTTTTGTTAAGGGGCATATGATGCAAAAGCATTGTTGGCAAGCACGTAGATGTGGTACCACCAAAAATGTGAGAGTCCTCCCAGAACTTCAATGTGTAATTTCAACTGATTTCAGGATTCACCTCCACTCAGCGCTGAAATTCACCTTCAGAGACACGCTTGAACCGATGCTGGATCTTTCCCTTTGAAGCATGTTTTTGAATTTGTAAATAGAGCAGAAGCTCGCACTTCAGCTTTGGAAAGAGACCAATTTTAGATAGCATAAGATAAGTTTTAGGGTAGGTAAGTAACCAGGGGAATCCCTAGGAACATTTTGAGCTATGTAAAACTTTGTAAGCCAAGTTACCGACAAGTAAGTAGGGGGAGAAGTCATCTGGAAGATAACTGCGTTAGAGCAGAAAATCACAATTTTGAGCTACTGTAATTTGTATGTGTTATGTAGCCAGTGGGCATTGATGAATAGAACATAATGGAAAATTGATCCAAATGTGTTGTGCTTGGACTGTGTGTATTTTCCTGTTATTTTTTTTTTATAAACAAGTGAATGAAATTGTGAGTTGTGGCGAGTTTCAATTATTTCTCTTCGTTAGGAGCTCTGCAAAGTGTGCATCGAGCCAGAGGGAAACATTGTGGAATTGTTTACTCTTCCTTAGGATCTCTACAAGGTGTGCATCAAGCCAAAGAGAACATGTTGTGGATCTGAGCATCGAACCCCCTCAGATGCAAGGAGTGCATGGTAGATCGATGTGTTGGCAAATATTTAACAGATAGCGCATGATTGTGATTGATGGAAAGTACAACAATGAAGATGGCATGAGTACATAAAGTATGTAACAGATGGGCATTATGAGAAGACGTTGTAGAGAATATTCGAATAAGCTCAGAAGAGATAGTGCAGTGGATCATTGGCAGACCGTCGATGGAAAGATCAGAGTACGCAGAACAAAGTAAGCTCGGGAGGAGAATAATTTCACTGACTGGAAAGTCAAAGGTATAAAATGCTCCAAGACTCCATTTCATAGTTTCGTAGATCAGGGCTTGAAGGAGTCGAGAACTTACACATCAAAATCTTGAAATGCAAAATGGTGAAATCGCAAAATCATGAAATCGCAAAATGGCGAGATCACGATAAGATGAGGATCATTAGATCTACAAAATCCTGGACCAATGATCTCAGCTCCATCTCGTAGTTTCGCCTATCGCGACTTGGAGTGATGAGAACCTCCATCTAAGGAACCGCGAGATGTGAATTCACGATGAGATCTGGACCATCGATTCATCGAGATCGTGGACCGTTGATCTCAGCTCCATCTCAAAGTTTCACCTATCATGACATGTAGTGACAAGAACCTCCATCTAAGGAACCGTGAGATGCGAACTCACGATGAAATATGGACCATCAATTCATCAATATCGTGGACCATCGATCAGGGTCGATGAAGGTCATATGTTCACGAAAATACCGAAAAGGTGAAATGGTGTAGCCTGTGGTCATCGCCTGTGGTCAACTGGAGGAAAAACCTAGTGCAGATAAGCTCCACCTTGGAATTTTGGAGATCACAACATGAAGTGTCGAGATACTTGGCCACAGGAATGCCAAAATGACGAAATGTGAAATGGATATTTACACGCAAGACTCAATAGATTCAATCCAATGGTGCAGGAGAATTTGAATATGACTGGAGGGCTACTGTTCTCTCTCACAGTTAATTCATCAGTTATGAATCAATTAGCAAAACTGATTCATGATTCTTGATCGGTTGGCGTTTCAGTTGCTTAGACGGTTTTCTTTTGCCTCAGAAGATTCGAAGTGTAACTGATGTGGGTGTGGTGCATAAAATAAAAAGATACATACTATGTGTGGTTGGTCGTTCCAGATGAAAAATGAATTAAACTGTAAGAAAGGGAAAATCACAGGATGCACAGTGTGAAACTGACAATATGCGCAGTGTGAGATAAAACTGATAGAAGAGTAACATATGAGGAATAGACTTGAAGCAAAGAAGAATTGTAGAACAAGTTGAAGCAGAGCAGAATTACAAAAAAGACAAAGGAAGAGAAGAATTGCAGAACAGTTAGAAGAAGACCAGATTTACAGAACATAGTAGAAGTGGTAAGAATCGATTTATCTGTGTAGTTGGTTGTTTAATCATTCATTGATATTCCAGGGTGGTTGGGAGGTGCTAGGAAGGACTATTGTCCTCAAAGTTTAGTGGGAGCTTGAACATAGGGAGTTGTAGCTTCCATTTGGTTGCAGCCAGAGAAATCAGGGTGGCAGGGTGGTGCAAGGGAGAACGAGTGTTCTCTGTTATACAGGTTGGAGCTTGTGTAACTGGAAGTTTGTGCTTCCATCCAGTTGGTGCTGGAACATTAAGGGAGTTGGTGCTTCCTTCTAGTGGGTGCTAGAGAAACCAGAGAGTTGGTTCTCTCAATCAAGTTGGAGCTTGTAAAACAGAGGTAGTAGCCTCACATTGAGTTGGTGCTCAATTATAGATGATGTACAAAAATTAATAGACTGCCTATCATTTCGAAGAAGAAGAGGTTTTCTCCCTTTATGGGTTTCCTCATGAAAATATGTCTCTTTTTATATCTTATGTGTGACTGATGCTCATTATTTATATCGTCTTTATGTTGTATAATATTGATGGTCACTTGAAGAAAATTTAAGAATGGTTCAATAGATTTATTATTGTTTAAGCATAGTGACAACTGATTCACCCCCCCCCCCCNCCCCTCTCAGTTGTCTTAGTAATTTCAACAATTGGTATCAGAGCAGGTTCCTTTTATTCAAAGGTAGATCTATAAGCTTAAACATGACAAGTCATGAAGGGACTTCAGCTAGTAAGCCTCCTCTTTGTTATGGAACAAATTTTTCTTTTTGGAAGCTTAGAATGAGAACATATATAATGGCCTTAGGTGCTGATGTTTGGGATGTAGTAGAGACTGGATACATAAAGCATGTTTTGCTAGCTTCCAAGGATGATAACTTAGAATTTAACTTTAATGCTAAAGGAATGAATGCTATTTTGAATGGACTTGTAGAAGCCGAATTTGTAAAAGTGATGCACCTTCAAACTACCAAAGAAATGTGGGATAAACTTATTAGCATCTATGAAGGAAATGAGAAAGTAAAAGATGCTAAACTTCAAACATTTAGGTTGAAATTTGAACAACTAAAGATGAATGAAGATGAAACAGTTAGCAAGTATTTTTTAAGAGTTGAAGAACTTGTGAATGCCATGAAGGGTCTTGGTGAGAAGTTTGACGAATCACTCTTAGTTCAGAAGTTTTAAGATCTCTTCCTGATAAATTTAATCCAAAAGTCTCTGCAATAGAAGAATTAAATGATCTTAAAACTCTATCCATCGATCAACTTCTAGGAACTTTAACTGAATATGAAATGCGAATTAGCAAAGATAAATCCATTAATAGAGAAGCATCATTTAAAGAAGACAAGAATATTGATTCAGAATTAGATGATATTGAGGAAAAAAATGTGAGAAGGTTAAAGAAAGGATCAGGAAAATATCAAGGCAAGTTTCCCTTCAAATGCTTTAATTGTGGTAAGATAGGTCATTTTGCATCTAAGTGTCCCCATCAGAAAAAGGACCAGAACTCTGATGATGAAAAGAAGTACCAGTTCAAGAAATATAGTAAGAAGAAAAGCTTGGTTGCAAATAATGACAATTCCTCATAAGACACCAACAATGACTCTTCCTGTGAAGATAAGGTAAATGACTTCATGCTTATGGCCAAAGAGGATTATGATAATAAAATCACAGGTAGTGATGATAATGATGAAGAATTTGTGGTTGATATGGAAGGAGAACTGATTGGTGCACTGGAAGAAATTGATAGACTTGGAATTAAGAACAGAAAGAAAAAATAATTATTGACATAGTTCGAGAAAGACACTAAAAAACCTAATGAAGACTTTTCTCTAGTGAAAGTGGAATTAGAAGAGGCAAAGAAACTAGAAGACATACTGAAACAACAATTGTTAGAGAAGAAAGTCAGGTGTGAAGCCTTAGAAGAAGAGATAGTAAAAACTAGAAAACAAATGGAGAAGTTTAAAGGATTGTATCACCAAAATCTACCAAGTATTAAAGCCTCAGAAGGATTAACCTCCATTCTAAATTAGCAAAGAAATTCAAAATTGAAAGTTGGATTGGGATATGAAGAAGGATCAAGTAGTGATCATCCAAGTAATACAGAACCTATCAAGTTTGTCAAATCCTCAAACATTGACAATAGTCACTCTATAGAAACAAAGAAGGAAAATCAGCCACCAAGAAGGAATGAAAGAAAAAGTACCAGAACAAAGTTTGTAGATCAGAAAGATTGTCGGCATGAAAAAAATCGACCTCCTCAAAGAAGACATATTTTTTCAAGGTACAAATATTTTTTCTACGGTTATGGTTTTTTCTACTCTAATTTTGGTCAAAAAGATATAAACTGTTCTTTAAGATTTAGATATGAACAATCAATATATTCAATGAATACCTATCTTCCACAACAAAGATTGAGACAACCAAGAAACAAACAATCACAGACTATAAATCATGTGATGACTGGGAGAAGGACACAGGTGAAATGCAACAAAAATTATGAGCATAACAATCGTTATGATCTATTATTCAGTGAACCAAAATGTTACAACTGCCATAATTATGGACATAAAGCTACAGACTGTCACTTAAAGAATTACAAGTCAGATTTGATCCCCACTACTGAAAATGTCAAAGTTTGGAAGAAGAAAGTAGATGACAAGTGTGGACTAGTGCTATCAGCCCAAAGAAAAAAAAAATACCTGGTATATTGACAGTGGATGCTCCAGACACATGATTGGAGACAAAAGTAAGTTTCTAACTCTAAGTGATAGCAAATCAGGGAATGCAACTTTTGGAAATGATGCACCAGGAAAGATAAAAGGTAAAGGAATTGTAAGTTTGAGTAATGGAAAAAGGAAAGCTCAAGATGTTCTATTTGTAGAAGGTTTGAAACATAATCTTCTTAGTGTCAGTCAAGTCTGTGGTCGAGGGTGTGAAGTTGTTTTTACCTCTAAAGACTGTAGAATAAAATCTGTGGATTCAAGACAACTAGTTGCAAAAGGTATAAGAACAGAAAACAATGTCTATGTATTAAAAGAAGAAAAAGAAGAATGCCACTTAAGAAAATATGATGACAGGGCTAATGAAGGTATCTTCTTGGGTTATGCTACAAACAGTAAAGGGTACAGATGCTACAATAAGAGACTACATAAACTAGTTGATTGTATAGACACAAAAGTTGATGAAGAAATCTCGATCAAGAATGTAGGTAGTGTTGAACCAAAAACAGAAGATATAGTTGAATATGAAGATGAACAGATCCAAGGGTCAGAAAGAGAATAATCTGAATCAGATGAAGACACGAATACTCCAAATGACACAAATCAACAAAAAGAAGCAAAATCACCTCTCAGAATTGTTAGAAAGAATCATCCTGAAAATAAGATAATTGGAGATATAAATAAAGGAGTTCAGACAAGAAGGAAATTGATTAAAGACTCAAAACAATCTCATGTTGCCTTGTTATCTATGACTGAACCTAAAATTTTGATGAAGCTAGTCAGGATGATGATTGGATTAGAGAAATGAATGAAGAGCTTGATTAGATTGAGAAGAACAATACTTGGGAGCTTGTCCCTAGACCTGAAGATAAAAATATAATAGGTTCCAAATGGATGTTCAAGAATAAAATGAATGAAAAAGGACAAGTTGTTAGAAATAAATCCATATTGGTCTTTAAAGGATATGCACAAGTTGAAGGTCGGGACTTTGATGAAACTTTTGCACCAATGGCAAGATTGGAAGCCATCAGAATGTTTCTTTCTTATTCATGTCATAAGAACTTTAAAGTTTACCAGATGGATGTTAAGTCAACATTTCTAAATGGAGATATAGAAGAAGAAGTATATATGGAGCAACCTAAAGGATTCTCATTGACAGATAATCCTGATCATGTTTTCAAGATAAAGAAGGCATTATATGGACTGAAACAAGCACCATGAGCTTGGTATTATAGACTAGACAATTTTTTACAAGACAAAGGATTCAAGAAAGGTATTGTTGACAACAATCTTTACATTAAGTCTGAAGGTGATAATTTACTAGTTGTTTTGGTTTATGTAGACGATATTATTTTTGGTTGTACTAATGAATCATTTGTCCAGTGGTTTGCTAACTCTATGCAAATAGATTTTGAGATGTCCATGATAGGAGAACTATCATATTTTCTTGGCTTACAAGTAAAACAAAGTTCTGCAGGAATATTTATCTCTCAAGAAAAATATTTGAAAGAGATGTTAAAGAATTTTCAAATGGAGGATTCCTCTCCTGTTAGTACACCTATGGTGGTTGGTTGCAAGCTGAGTAAAGATGATATCTCACCTGATGTTGATCAAAGGTCATATCACTCTATGATAGGAAGTCTTTTGTACATCACAACATCACGACCTGATATAATGCAAGTTGTTGGAATGGTAGGTCGTTATCAGTCAGTACCTAAACAAAGTCATTTGGTAGTTGTCACAAGGATATTCAAATACTTGAAGGGAACAATGACTTATGTTCTATGGTATCCCAAAAATCAGAATTTTCAGTTAACTGCTTATTCAGATGCAGATTGGGCAAACTGTGTTGATGAGAGAAAAAGTACCGGTGGAGGAGAATTCTTTTTGGGTGATTCATTAGTAGCATGGCTCAACAAAAAACAAGGATCCATTTCATTATCAACTATAGAGTTAGAATAGATTGTTGCTTCTACTTGTTGTACACAAATCTCGTGGATGATTCAAACACTTGCATATTTGAAGGTAATTTACACTGATCCCATTCCAATTCACTGTCATAACACCAGTGCTATTAGTGTCTCTAAGAATCATGTTCTTCATTTGAAGACTAAGCATATCCTAATAAAGTACCATTTCCTCAGAGAACAAGTTACAAACAAAATTGTTCAACTGAATTATATACCTTCTACAGAACAGATTGCATTATATATTTACAAAACCATTAGCAGCAACCCCTTTTGGATATCTTCGTCAAAAGTTGGGGGTTATAATTTCTTTTGTCTACTCTGTTCACCTGGTCAGGGGGAATACTTCTTTCATATATGGTGTATTTTATAAGATGATCCTAGTTGACAGGGGGAGTATGTGTTGCAACAGCTCAGGGGGAGCATGTTTCTTCTTTGACATTGATGTCAAAGGGGGAGAAAGTGTGGTAATTTCAAGGATGCTACAGGAAAGCTACAATGGTTTCCATCAATGCCAAAGGGGGAGAATGTTGGAAAATATTTAACAGACAGCGCATGCTTGTCATTGATGTAAAGTAAAACAACGAAGATGGAAAGAGTACAGAAAGTATGTAACAGATAGGCATTATGATAAGACACTACAGAGAAGATTTGAATAAGCTCAGAAGAGATAGTGTAGAGGATTGTTGGCAAATCATCGATGGTAAGATCATAGTAAGCAGAACAAAGTAATCTCGGGAGGAGAAGAATTTCACTGAATGGAAAGTCAAAGGTATGAAATGCTCCAAGACTCCATTTCAAAGTTTTGTAGATCGACACTTGAAGGAGTCGAGAACTTACACATCGAAATTGCGAAATGCGAAATCACGAAATGGCAAAATTGTGAAATGGGGAAATCGTGAAATTATGAAATGGAAAAATCACGAAATGAGAAATGGTGAGATCACAATAATATCAGGACCGTCAGATCACCAAAATCCTGGACCGTTGATCTCAGCTCCATCTCAGAGTTTCTCCTATTGCGAATTGGAGTGATGAGAACCTCCATCTAAGGAACCGTGAGATGTGAATTCACGATGGATATGGACTGTCGATTCATCAAGATCGTGGACCCCTGATCTCAGCTCCATCTTGGAGATTCACCTATCGTGACTTGGAGTGACGAGAACCTCCATCTAAGGAACCGTGAGATGCGAACTCACGATGAAATCTGGACCGTCAATTCATCGAGATCGTGGACCGTCGATCAGGGTCAATGAAGGTCATAAGTTCACAAAAATACCGAAAAGGTGAAATGGCTCAGCCTGTGGTCACCTAGAGGAAGGACCTAGTACAGATAAGCTCTGCCTTGGAATTTCGGAGATCGCGAAATGAAGTGTAGAGATACTTGGCCAAGGGAATGTCGAAATGTCGAAATGCGAAATGGCGATTTAGATGCAAGACTCAACGGATTCAATCCAACGGTGCAGGTGAATTTGAATATGATCAGAGGGCTACTATTCTCTCTCATAGTTAACTCATTAGTTACGAATCAGTTAGCAAAAATGATTCATGATTCTTGATCGGTTGGCATTTCAGTTGCTTAGACGGTTTTCTTTTTCCTCAGAAGATTCGAAGTGTAACTACTGTGGGTGTGGTGCATAAAAGAAAAAGATACAGACTGTGTGTGGTTGGTCATTCTAGATGAAAAATGAATTAAACTGTAAGAAAGGGAAAATCACAGGATGTGTGGTGTGAGACTGACAATATGCGCAGTGTGAGATAAAATTCAGAGAAGAGTAATAGATGAGGAATAGACTTGAAGCAGAGAAGAATGGAAAAACAAGTTGAAGTAGAGTAGAATTGCAGAACAAACAAAGGAAGAGAAGAATTGCAGAACAGACAAAGGAAGAGAACAATTGCAGAACAGTTAGAAGAAGACCAGATTTATAGAAGAGAGTATAATTGGTAAGAATCGATTTATCTATGTAGTTGGTTGTTTAATCATTCATTTATATTCCAGGGTTGTTGGGAGGTTCTAGGAAGGATTGTTTTCCTCAGAGGTTCAAGTGGGAGCTTGAACACAGGGAGTTGTAGCTTCCATCTGGTTGTAGGCAGAGAAATCAAGGTGGCAGGGTGGGGCAAGGGAGAACAAGTGTTCTCTGTTATACAGGTTGGAGCCTGTGTAACTGGAAGTTGGTGCTTCCATCCAGTTGGTGCTGGAACATTAAGGGAGTTGGTGCTTCCTTCTAGTGGGTGCTAGAGAAACCAGAGAGTTGGTGTTCTCAAACAAGTTGGATCTTGTAAAATAGAGGTAGTAGCCTCACATTGAGTTGGTGCTCAATTATAGATGATGTACAGAACTTAAAAGACTACCTATCATTTCGAAGAAGAAGAGGTTTTCTCCCTTTATGGGTTTCCTCGTG
>ML776848.1:3844749-3857819 GCA_009831015.1 Picea engelmannii | reverse complement strand
GAATGTTATAATGATCAAATATGAAACATACCATGATACCTCGGACCAATTACCTCATGGAGCAAGAGCCTTTTCTGATGCAAGGCCAAACCGGTAGTGATGGAGGCTGGTACTGCTGGCAGGACAAATCTGGCTGAGAAGAAGAAGATGGGTCCTACAGGACCATGCTCAAGTCGCTCTTGCTCTCGTACTCCATGTCTAGGACCATGTGGGCCTCGAGACATGATCTCCTAGTTATCCCTAGATATCGGGGATAACAAGCCCAAATTCATCCTCGCGAGTAAATCAATGGACGATTTACCTAAAGAAGTTTAGGAGTTGTTGGATAATTTTATGGATATAGTGGTGGATGAGCTTCCAAACTCATTACCGCCCATGTGGAGTATTAGTCATCATATCGACTTGATACTAGGAGAAAGTCTGCCAAACAAGGTAGCATACAGATTAACACCTCGGGAGAATGAGGAGGTGAGAAACCAAGTCCAAGAGTTGTTGGATAAGGGCTTGGTCAAAGAAAGTTTGAGCCCATGTGCAGTACCAACTGTGTTAAGCCCAAAGAAAAATGGAGGATGGAAAATGTGAACAGACTTGAGAGCCATCAACAAGATCACCGTCAGGTACAAGTTTCCTTTACCAAAAATGAATGGCCTAATGGATTGCTTAAGTGGACAAAATTTTATTTCTAAAATAGATATGAAAAGTGGATATCACCTGATCAGGATGAGAGAAGGCGATGAATGGAAAACAACCTTTAAGACAAATAAGGGCTTGTATGAGTGGCTGGTTATGCCATTTGTATTAACGAATGCCCCGAGCACTTTTATGAGGATGATGAACAAAATTTTGAAGGAATTCATTGGCATGTTCATGGTTGTATATCTGGATGATATACTAATTTTCAGCAATACTAAAGAGGAACATTTGAGGCACCTAACGCTAGTGATGAGGAGGCTACAACAAGAGAAGTTGTTGATCAAAATGAAGAAATCCTCTTTCATGAAAACATAGCTCATTTACTTGGGTTTTGTGATATCTTCGAATGAATTGAAGATGGATCCAGAGAAGGTGAAAACAATCAAGGAATGGTCGTCACCAAGGAGCATGTTCGATGTAAGGAGCTTTCATGGTTTAGCAAGTTTTTACAAAAAGTTCATTAGATACTTCAGTGGAATTTTTGCACCAATGATGGATACAGTGAAGAAATGACACACGTCTTTTAATTGGACAAAGGAGGTTGAAAGAAGATTCAATATATTGAAGGAGAAAATAATAGAACGACCAATTTTGATCTTGCTATATTTTGGGAAGACATTTCAGGTGAGATGTGATGCAAGTGGAGTTGCAATAGGAGTTGTTTTGATTCAGGATAAAAGAATTGTTTCCTATTTCAGTGAGAAGAGGAATGCAACTAAGATTTAATACTCCACATATGACGAGTTCTATGCCATCATTCAAGCATTGAAGAAATGGAGGCATTATCTCGTCCTGAAAGAGTTTGTCTTGTAGCATGATAACCAAGATTTACAATTCATAACCCGACAAGAAAAGATGAATCAGAAGCATGCAAAATGGGTTGAATTTATGAAAAATTTTACTTTTGTCATAAAACATTTTGCTGGGAATGCTAACTAGGTTGTTTATGCATTAAGAAAGAGATGTTTAATTCTGCAGGAATTCTAGGTGGAGACCTTGGGTTTTGAACACCTTAAGGATATGTATTGTGATGATGTATATTTCAAGGAGGAATATGAAGCATGTACAAACCTTGTACTAAGAGATAGAAGTCATTGGATAGAGTATATGGTTTATGAAGGGTTGTTGTTCAAAGCAAACCAATTGTGCATACCAATATGTTCAATGAGGGACAATCTCCTAAAGGAGAAGCATAGTGGAGGATTGGCTGGACATTTCGGCCATGATAAAACATTTGTACAGTTGAGAAGTTCATACTATTGGCCAGGTATGTGAACAGAGGTGTTAAAATTTGTGAACAGAAGTAGGATCTATTAACATGCAAAGGGGAAAAGACATAACACTGGATTGTATCAACCATTGCCAATACTAGAGAGGCCTTGGGATGAAATAAGCATGGATTTCATGTTGGGATTTCCAAGAACAAAAAGGGGATTTGATTCCATATTTGTGGTGGTAGATAGGTTTTCAAATATGACACATTTCATCCCATGCCAGAAGATCAGTGATGCAACACATGTTGGAAATCTATTTTTCAGAGAAGTTGTAAGACTTCACTGTCTACCCAAGAGCATCATCTCGGACAGAAACACAAAATTTGTTGGTCACTTTTGGAGGACATTATGGAAGAATACGTGGATGGATTTTTCCTTCATCTCAACTTATCACCCTCAGACAGATGGGTAGACTGAGGTGGTAAATAGGAGTTTGGGGAACTTATTGAGAATTTTGGTTACTGAACATCATAACCAGTGAGATCAGATTCTTCCACAACCAGAATTTACATACAATGACTCACCAAATAGGAGCACTAGAAGAATCCCATTCCAAATACTCTATGTAATACAACCTAGGGGAGTATCTGAGTTAAGAGTCTTGGAACAAGGAGAGATCAGAAGCACTAGAGCAGAGGATTTTGCTGCTAAAATGCAGAAACTCCATAGCTGAATCAAGGAACAATTACAAAGTTCTAACTAGAAATACAAACTCAGAGTCGATCAACATCACAGGGAACTTCAATTTGAAGTGGGAGATCAGGTTTTAGCACATCTCAGGAATGAAAGGTTCCCTAGGGGAACATATGACAAATTGAAGATGAAGAAGATAGGACCCTGTAAGATCCTAAGGAAGTTCGATGCAAATGCCTATGAGATCAAGCTACCAGATGGTGTGGGAATTTCACCCATATTCAATGTCTCAGACCTATACCCTTATAGGAAATACGACACAGAAGGATCATAATATCAAGGAAATATTCAATTGGAAAAGAAGATGCCTGTGGCAGAGAAGCTACAGATGGAAAATATTCTGGACTAGAGGATTGACAAGACGACTAGGAGGAAGAATTATTTTGAGTATATGGTCAAATGGAAGCGATGCTCAATAGAAGATTGCAGTTGGGAAAATAAAGTTGCTATCTAGAAGTAGGGAAGGTCAGTAGAGGAGATCATGGACATGAGTCCATGAATTTCTATCAAGGGGAGTATGATGCAGGAGCATCGTTGGCAAGCACACAGATGTGGGACCACCAAACACGTGAGAGTTGTCCTAGAACTTCAATGTGGAAGATCAACTGATTTCAGGATCCACCTCCACTCAACGGCAAAATTCACCTTCGAAGACATGCTTGAACTGATGACAGATCTTTCCATTTGAAGCATGTTTTTGAATTTGTAAATGGAGAAAAAGCTCCCACTTCGGCTCTGGAAAGCGACCAATTTTAGATAGCGTAGGATAAGGTTTAGGGTAGGCAAGTATCCAGGGGAAACCCTAGGAACATTTTGAGCTATGTAAAAGTTTGTAATCCAAGTTAGTGGCAAGTAAGTAGGGGGAGAATTCATTTGGAAGAGAACTGCGTTAGAGAAGAAAATATCAGTTTTGAGCTATGTAATTTGTATGTGTTATGTATCCAGTGGGCATTGATGAATAGAACATAATGGAAAATTGATCCAAATGTGTTGTGCTTGGACTGTTATTTTTTGTTTTATAAACAAGTGAATGGAACTGTAAGTTGTGGCGAGTTTCAAATATTTCTCTTCATTAGGAGCTCTAAAAAGTGTGCATCGAGCCAGAGGGAAACGCTGTGAAATTGTTTTCTATTCCTTAGGAGCTATGCAAGGTGTGCATCGAGCCAGAGAGAACATGTTGTGGACATGAGCATCAAACCCCCTCAGATGCAAGGTGTGCACAAGATATCGACATCTGAACTAGACAGAGATCAAGAGGGATAACACTTTGGAAGTGTTGTCGATGCCCAAGAATTTATTCCCTGGAAGAATTGAAGATTGAGTCTTTGCAGACTTAGAAAAACTCCTAAGTCGAAATCGAGTAAAATATCAGGAGGAAGAACGTCATCGACCATTGGATTGGGGTGGAAATTCCCGCAGGTCATATGATTGAAGGAAGGAGTGCAAGCTCTAACCCTACTTAAATCCAGGAGGAGAGTTTGGAGAGCCAAACGAATGGTGGAGAACCCTCAAGGAGGAACACTGAAACCCCGCAGACCATTGGATCAGGTGGAGTTGCGAGGAGGTTAGCGGTGAGAGTTTTCTCATTGGCCCATTTCGGGACTTCGGGTACCGTGAGCCAGAAAGAAAAAAGTGCTTGTCTTTCAAAATCCCAAAGTGAGAAATTGTGAAGACGTGATTCGACCAGGACCGTCGATCACAGGAATAATTGTACGTCGTCGATCAGACACCCGGACATTTTTACGTTTTGGCACTTCGACAACTGGGGACTCCAAGGAGCGGGGACATCCCCTTGCATCCTAATTTCACAAAACTTGAAATACTGAAAGAGAAAGCACCGAACCATTTTGGCATTTTAGTACTTTTGCGACTGGAGATCCTAAGGTGCGAGGATAGCCCTTGGATCATGATTTTGCTAAACGCAAAATCCCAAAAGAGCAAGCTCCGAAACATTTCGATGCTTCGACATTTCGGTGACCGAAGATACTAAGGTGCAAGGATACCCCTTGCATCATGATTTCACGAAATGCAAAATCCTGAAATCGATAAGCATCGGGTATTTCGGCATTTCAGTGACTGGAAGTTCTTAAGAGAAAGGACATCCCTTGCCCCCTGGTTTTGCGAAACATGAAATTCTGAAGAGACAAGTGCCAGGACATTTCGGCACTTTGGCATTTCATCTACCGGAGGTTCGAGGGACCAAGAGATGGGACACTTGAATTGTGAAGTCCCGGTCCCCGATAAGCACCTTTTCGGCGTGGGGCGAGGTCACATCCCTTGGTCGCGTGTTGTGGGAGCTCACACTTGGCACCCAAAAAATCCAACAAAGCTTCTGTAAGGGACCTAGGTATTCATCTAAAGGGTTCTAGTTCATAACCAAAAGAGCCATTTCGGCTCCAGAATCAGAAGATTCTGACCGAGAGGTCATGCAGCCCTTAGGAGGGATATGGGGTCTTCATCAAGTGGTATCAGAGCGCATTTTTCTTTTGTAGACTTCAGGCGAAGAAGGAAAAAGAGGGAGACAAAAAATCTTAGAGTTGTACTCTGTGTGTGATAGAATGTCAACACAATGCCACCAAGAAGATGAGATCCACCTTTAGGAAACCGTGTTGTAGAGTGGGAGGTGCGAGGGATTCGTGCTCGAATGGAAACAATGGAAGCAACATTGAGGAGAGCACCTAACATTGGGGATGTCAGTGATGCAGAAAGTGAAAAATTTGAGGCTGAAGAAGTTGTAGGAGAGGATGCAGTAGAAGAACGATTGTTGAGAGTAGTTGCAAGATTGGGAGGCAGATCTAAGATAGAGGTTCCCATGTATGAGGGAAATCTAGACACTAAGGAACTGTTGGATTGGATAAGGTCCATGGACAAACACTTTGACTATGAATATGTCAATGAGAATAAGGTGAAGCAGGCAGTCACCAGCCTAAAAGGGTATGCAACACTGTGGTGGGATGAACTGCAGGTAGAGAGGAGAAGTAAAAGAAAACAAAGGTTAAGGAGTTGGGACAGGATAGTAGCCAAGATGAAGGCTAATTTCATACCCAAGGACTACCAGATCAATCTGTTCAGGAAGCTATAGAACCTGAGACAGAAAGGAATGACATTCAAGGAGTACATCGAGGAGTTCTATAGGCTGAACATCAGAACTGGACAAAGGGAGAGAGACGAAGAAAAAATCGCCAGATATTTAAATGGCTTGAGATATGAATTCTAGGACGAGTTGAGCATGATGTCAGTGAGGACTACAGAAGATGCTTATCAGTTTGCATTGAAGGCAGAGGAGAATTTGGCCAGAAAATAGAACCAATGAGGAAGAGGTAAAATCTCGGTCCCAAGAAAAAGAAAGTGATGTAACCATAACAGAGAACATCAGTCTAAGGATGAGGCTGAGAGACCCCACAATCACTCGGAATGAGGAGGAAGTTCACAAGTAAGACAGGGTGGTGGAAGAAACTCTTTTAGAGGAAGAGGAAAAGGAGGAGTAAGGTGTTATAACCGTGGAAAAATAGGGCACATGTCTTGGGAATGTCCGGAGAATAAGAAGGAATGAGGAGAATCTCACATTTCAGAAGCAAAGAGAAGAGATGTTGAAGAATAGGGAAAAGAGGATGCAATTCCCCTGGTGTTGAGAAAAATTCTCCTAGAACCAGAGGCAGAAATTGAGAAGCCAGTGCAGAGGAACAATCTCTTCAAGACAATTTGCAAGACCAAGGACATAGTCTGCAAGGTGATCATTGACAGTGGGAGTACTAAAAACCTGGTATCCAAAGAGATGGTGGACAAATTGGAGCTGAAGATGACTACACACCCAAGGCCATACAAAGTCTCATAGTTGCAAAACGGACACTAGGTAATGATTACTAAACAATGCCTGGTTGAAATTAAAATAGGAGGATATAAAGATGAAATCCCATGTGATGTAATTCCCATGGATGTATGCCACATTTTGTTGAGAAGACCATGGAAGTATGACATAATTGTCATTCATGATGGAAGGAAGAATACATACACATTGGAGAAGAATGATAGGATGCATATGTTGTTGCCAATGGAGGAGAAGAAAGCAAAGGAGGAAGCCAACACAAGCATACTTCTCATGAGTGGGACATAACTCCTGAAAGAATTCAAGGGAAAATAGGATATGCAGTTCACTGTGGTGAGGAAGCCCAAAGTCATCCTCACGAGTACATCAATGGACGATTTACCTAAAGAAGTTCAGGAGCTGCTAGATAATTTTATGGATATAGTGGTGGATGAGCTACCAAACTCATTACCACTCATCAGTAGTATCAGTCATCATATCGACTTAATACCAGGATCAAGCCTGCCAAAAAAGGCAGTGTACAGATTAACACCTCGGGAGAATGAGGAGGTGAGAAACCAAGTCCAAGAGTTGTTGGATAAGGGTTTGGTCAGAGAAAGTTTGAGCCCATGCGCAGTACCAACTATGTTAAGCCCAAAGAAAGATGGAGGATGGAGAATGTGCACAGACTCGAGAGCCATCAACAAGATCACCATCAAGTACAGGTTTCCTTTACCAAGAATGGATGACTTAATGGATTGCTTAAGTTGAGAAAATTTATTTTCTAAAATAGATCTGAAAAGTGGATATCACCAGATCAGGATGAGAGAAGGCGATGAATGGAAAACATCCTTTAATATGAATGAAGGCTTGTATGAGTGGTTGGTTATGCCATTTGGCTTAAAGAATGTCCGAGCACTTTTATGAGGCTGATGAATGAAATTCTGAAGGAATTCATTGGCAAATTCGTGGTTGTATTTCTGGATGATATACTGATTTTCAGCAAGACTAAAGAGAATCATTTGAGGCACCTATTACTAGCGATGAGGAGGCTACAATAGGAGAAGTTGCTGATCAATCTGAAGAAATCCTCTTTCATGAAAACAAATCTCATTTAGTTGGGTTTTGGGATATCTTCGAATGAATTGAAGATGGATCCAGAGAAGGTGAAAGAAATCAAGGAATGGTTGTCACCAAGAAGCATGTTCAAGGTAAGTAGATTTCATGGTTTAACAAGTTTTTACAAAAAGTTCATTAGAGACTTCAGTGGAATTTTTGCACCAATGATGGATAGAGTGAATAAATGACACAAGTATTTTAAATGGACAGAGGAGGTGGAAAGGAGCTTCAATATACTGAAGGAGAAAAAAAAAGAATGACCAATTCTGATCTTGTTGAATTTTGGGAAGACATTCCAGGTGAGATGTGATGCAAGTGGAGTCGCAATAGGAGCCATTTTGAGTCGGGATAATAGACATGTTGCCTATTTCAGTGAGAAGTTGAATGAGACTAAGAGTAAATACTCCACATATGACAAGGAGTTCTATGCCATCATTCAAGAATTGAAGAAATGGAGGCATTATCTTTTCTTGAAAGCATTTGTCTTGTACAGCAATAACCAAGCTTTACAATTCATAATCGGACAAGAAAAACTAAATCAGAGGCATGCAAAATGCGTTGAATTTATGAAAAATTTTACTTTTGTCATAAAACATATTGCTAGGAATGCTAACAAGGTTGATGATACATTAAGCAGGAGATGTTTAATTCTACAGGAACTCCAGGTGGAGACCTTGGGGTTTGAACACCTTAAGGATATGTATTGTTATGATGTAGATTTCAAGGAGGCCTACGAAGCATGTACAAACCCTGTACTGAGAGATAGAAGTTAGTGAACAAAGTATATGTTTCAGGAAGGGTTGTTGTTCAAAGGAAACCAATTGTGCATACCAAGATGTTCAATGAGGGACAATCTCCTGAAGGAGAAGCATTGTCGAGGATTGGTTGGACATTTCGTCCACGTTAAAACATTTGCATAGTTGAGCAGTTCATACAATTGGCCAGGTATGAGAATAGAGGTGATAAAATTTGTGAACAGATGTAGGATTTGTCAACATGCAAAGGGGAAAATACAAAACACGGGATTGTATCAACCATTTCCAATACCAGAGAGGACTTGGGATGAAATAAGCATGGATTTTGTGTTGGGATTGCCAAGAACACAAAGGGGATTCGATTTCATATTTGTGGTGGTAGATAGGTTTTCAAAGATGGGACATTTCATCCCGTGCCAGAAGACCAGTGATGAAACACATGCTGCAAATCTATTTTTCAGAGAAGTTGTAAGACTTCACGGTCTACCCAGGAGCATTGTCTCGGACAGAGACACAATTTTTTTTTTTCACTTTTGGAGGAATTTATTGAAGAAGATGGGGATAGATTTTTCCTTCATCTCATCTTATCACCCTCAGACAGATGTGAAAACTGAGGTGGTTAATAAGAGTTTGGGGAACTTATTGAGAAGTCTAGAAAATGAAGCTCATAACCAGTGGGATCATATTTTGCCACAAGAAAAATTTGCATACAATGACTCACCAAACAGGAGCACTGGAAGAATCCCATTCCAAATACTCTATGTAATGCAACCCAAGGAAGTATCTGAGTTAAGATACTTGGAACAGGGAGATATCAAAAGCATTGGAGCAAAGGATTTTGTTGCTGAAATGCAGAAACACCATAGCCAGATCAAGGAACAATTACAGAGTTCTAACCAGAAATACAAACACAGAGTCGATAAGAATCACAGGGAACTTCAATTTGAAGTGGGATATCAGGCCTTAGCACATCTCAAGAATGAAAGGTTCCCTAGGGGAACATTTACCAAATTGAAGATGAAGAAGATAGGACCCTGTAAGATCTTGAGGAAGTTCGATGCAAACGCCTATGAGATCGAGATGTCAGATGGTGTGGGAATTTCACCCATATTCAATGTCTCAGACCTATACCCTTACAAGAAATATGACATAGAAGGATTAGAAGATCAAGGAAAGATTCAGTGGGGAAAGCAGATGCATGTGGCAGAGAAGCTATATATGGAAAAGATTATGAACTAGAGGATTGGCAAGAAGACCAGGAGGAAGACTTATTTTGAGTATCTGGTCAAATGGAAGGGACGACCAATAAAATATTCCATTTGGGAAAATGAAGTTTCTATCTAGAAGAAGGGAAGGTCAGTAGAGGATCTCATGGACAGGAGTCCATGAATTTTTGTCAAGGGGAGTATAATGCAGGAGCATCATTGGAAAGCGTGTAGATGTGGGACCACCAAACACGTGAGAGTCCTCCTGGAACTTCAACGTGTCAGTTCAACTGATTTCAGGATCCGCCTCCACTCAACACCGACATTCACCTTCAGAGACACGCTTGAACCGATACCGGATCCTTCCCTTTGAAGCAAGTTTTTGAATTTGTAAACATAGCAGAAGCTCCCACTTTGGCTCTGGAAAGCGACCAATTTTAGATAGCGTAGGATAAGGTTTAGGGTAGGCAAGTAGCCAGGGGAAACCCTAGGAACATTTTGAGCTATGTAAAAGTTTGTAAGCCAAGTTAGCGACAAGTGAGTAGGGGGAGAAGTCATCTGGAAGAGAACTGCATTAGAGTAGAAAATCTCAGTTTTGAGCTACTGTAATTTGTATGTGTTATGTAGCCAGTGGGCATTGATGAATAGAACATAATGGAAAATTGATCCAAATGTGTTGTTCTTGGATTGTGTTTATTTTCTTGTTATTTTATGTTTTATAAACAGGTGAATGGAACTGTGAGTTGTGGCAGGTTACAATTATTTCTCTTCGTTAGGAGCTCTGCAAAGTGTGCATCAAGCCAAAGGGAAATGTTGTGGAATTGTTTTCTCTTCCTTAGGATCTCTACAAGGTGTGCATCTAGCTAGAGAGAACACACCGTGGATCTGAGCATCAAACCCCCTCAGACGCAAGGAGTGTGTGGGAGATCGACGTCTGAACCAGACAAAGCTCAAGAGGGATAACACTTTGGAAGTGTTGTCGAAGTCTAGGAATTCATTCTTTGAAGAATCGAGGACCGAGTCTTCACAGACTTAGAAAATATCCTAAGTCAAAATCGAGTAAAATCTCAGGAGGAAGAACGTCGTCGATCGTTGGATCGGGCTGGAAATTCCCACAGGTCATCTGATTGAAGGAAGGAGCACAGTATTTAACCGTGCTTAAATCCAGGAGGAGAGTTCAGAGAGCCGAACAGACGGTGGATAACCCTCGAGGAGGAACACCAAAACCCCACAGACCATTGGATCAAGTGGAGTTGCGAGGAAGTTAGTAATGAGAGTTTTATCGTTGGCCCATTTCGAGACTTTGAGTACCAAGAGGCAGAAAGACAGAAGCACTTATCTTTAAAAATATTGAAGTGTGAAATCACGAAGTCGTGATTCGACCAGGATCGTCGATCGCAGGAACCATTGTGCGTCATCGATTGGATGCCACAACATTTTGGCGTTTCGACTCTTCGGCAACCGGGGACTCCAAGGAGTGGAGACATCCCCTTGCATATAGATTTCACAAAACCTGAAATCCCAAAAGAGAAAGCATCAAACCATTTTGTAATTTCGGTACTTCGACGACCCGAGATCCTAAGGTGCGAAGATACCCCTTGCATCCCAATTTCACGAAACACGAAATCCCAAAAGAGAAAGCATTGAACCATTTTGGTGCTTTAGGATTTCGGTGACCGGAGATCCTATGGTGCAAGGATACCCGTTGCAGCCTGATTTCATGAAACACGAAATCCTGAAATCGATAAGCGTCGGGTATTTCGGCTTTTCGGTGACCAGAGGTTCTAAGGAGCAAGGACATCCCTTGTGCCCTGGTTTCGTGAAAGGAGAAATTCTGAAGAGAAAAGTGCCAGGACATTTCATCACTTCGGCATTTCGGCTACTGGAGGTTCAAGGGACCAAGAGATGGGACACTAGACTTGTGAAGTCTCGGTCCCCAATAAGCGCCTTTTCGGCTTGGCACGAGGTCACAGCGCTTGGTCACGTGTTGTGGGAGCTCACACTTGGTTCCCGAAAAAGACAACAAAGATTTTGTAAGGGACCTGGGTATTTGTCAGAAGGGTTCTAGTTCGGAACCAGAAGAGCCATTTTGGCTCTAGAATTAGAAGATCATGACCAGGAGGTCGTGCAACCCTTAGGAGGGATAGGGGGTCTACATCAGTAATTTTCTCAATTTATAGCACTTCTCGAATGACGTAAGATGAGTGATAATGTGTCGAGGCCATGATTTTTGTTTGGTCAAAGAAAATTAGATGTTTTGAATTGAAAGAGTACCAGGTAATAGCTGATTCTGAGATACGATTGTTGGTTGTTTCAACAATGTTTTCTTTGAGACATGCTTTTGACCAATGTATGATTTTCCATAAGAACAAAGAATTTGATCAACTTCTAGGCCAAGTATTGGTTTAGATTTATCCTTAGCGGTTCTAAATAACTATTTAATGGTTTTATAGGGTTTGAAAATAGTTTTAATATTATTTTTAGCAAAAAAAAATTAGATGTGACTAGTGGTGCCCTCGATGTAGGGAAGATAAATCGGATCTAGGGGTTGGGAAGAGGATGATGAGTTTTTTAATTTGGGATTACAGGTTGAGAAAAAATATGTGTTGATTTGAGAGATGGAGTAACCATTGGACATACGGGATTTAGTTAGATGTGTTTTTAATTTTTCAAGGAACTGGGGAACATATATTCAGATGGACCGAGAAATGAAAGCTTTTAGAACAATGGATTTTTGTGCTATATGATGATGGGAATGGGCATGAAGGTATATATCTATATGAAGTTTCTTTCTATAAAATTTGTGGGTGAGTGAGCAATTGGGGAGATGAGAGATAAGAACATCCAAAAATGGGAGAGAGTTATCTTTTTGAATTTCCATAGTAAATGGGATACCTGGAGAAATGGTATTAGTATGGTTAAGCAAAGAGATTAGAGAGGAATGAACATAAGGCCAATGTGTCATCAAATATTCTTTGAGTTAAAAGTTGTTTATTGTTGAAGTGTTAGAATGCTCCATAAAAAGGTTAGCAACTATTAGGGATAAGGAATATCCCATGGTTGTATCTTTAGTTTTCTCCTTGCATGTCCCTTTAAAGGTTATAAAGTAGAGGTGAGACATATTTTGATGAGATTCAGATTTTTAGAGTCAGCCTTGTTCTTACATTCAAAATGTGAAATATTGGACCTCATCAAAATTTGTCTCTCCTCTACTTTATTCACCTTTAAAGGGGCATGCTATGAGAAAATTGAAGGTACAACCATGGGATCTTCCTTATCTAGATTAGTTGCTAACATTTTTATGGAACATTTTAATACTTCATATCTAAACAGTTTTTGCTTCAAACCAAGTGTTGGTTTATATTTGTTGATGACACATTCATTGATCTGAAAATGGAATGTACTTGTTTAAGGGTGCAAGGTATCCATTTTCCATAATTCAAAATGTGAGTTATACACTCAAATGTGTCCTCTGAAAATGTGAGAACTTACTATTTCTTATACAGAGATAGACTGTAGGGGCATT
>ML776848.1:3807778-3831024 GCA_009831015.1 Picea engelmannii | reverse complement strand
CGGACCTCCTACTAAGAAATCCTTTGACGCCCTTCAAATACCGTTGGATACCCCCTCCCCATCCACCAACCCTCTGACAACCCCTACAACTGGTCAAACCCCTTCTCTGCCCGATCCCCTAGCACATTCCTCCTCTCAACCTTTAATCCCGACACCCATTCTTCCAACTACTCTCAACCTAGAAATGGGGGATCCAGACACGGACCTAGAGGATGAGGAACTGGAAGGCATTGTCATGGTCCATCTGGAGCAAACTTACCATAAGAAACAACTATACACCATACTGCCAGACCAACTATGTAAGGTGCACAAGGTCTTTCTCAATTCTTCGGTAGGAGGTTCAGCCATAGCCAACACAAATCTAGGAATACAAAAAGAAACCTCAACGGAACAATGCAAGCCTATAAAAGAGGATAAGAAGAGAGGTAGGAAACCCAAACACCAACTCATTCAAGACGTAGGCAACTTCTTGGTCAACTCAAGTCAAATACATTTGATCTCTGACAACTTCCCTCCCCTCCAACCCCCATCATCCTCATGAAGATACTATCTTGGAACATAAGGAGCCTCAACGCAAAGAACAAACAAGATTTGCTCAAAGAAAGAATCAAGAAGGATCAATTAGACATACTCCTCCTACAAGAAATGAAATGCACAGGGACAGAGGCACATAACACTCTACAAAGATGCTGGAAGCATGCCCAACATGTGGAAGTGGATGCCAAAGGGGCAGCTGGAGGTTTTTCAATGCTCTAGAACCCCACCACAGTCCTACTTGACAAATGTTTTACCTCCAAATGGACCATCACTACCTCCTTTCGCCTCATTGAATCGAACAAACAAGGCTACTTCACAAATGTTTATGGACCCCCAAGACTAGGGAGCAAGGAAGCCTTCCTTCAACACCTGGAATGGATTGCAGAGCACTTAGGCTCCCAACGTTATATCCTTGGGGGAGATTTCAACATGATCACAGGGCTGGAGGAAAGAAAGGGATGCCATTGCTCCCTAGCCAACGACAGTATGGTATTCAACGACACTATCGGTCTACTAAACCTCATAGATGTCGGAACAAACAATGGGATGTTTACTTGGTCCAATAGACGTTCGGGGGCTCAACACGTCTCCAACAGACTAGATCGTTTCCTAATTTCCGAACCTATTATGATGGACGACTTAGCCTAGAATGTCACAGTCATAGACACCCAGGGATCAGATCACTGGCCAATTTTACTAAATTTCAATACCACTGGCACTCTAGGTAGAAAACCTTTCCTCTTTGAAAAATTCTGGTTGAAACACTTGGATTTCCAAACAAACATAAAGACATGGTGGGAGGAGGAAGCTATCCAAACAGGGACCCCAATGTATCGGTTCAAACAAAGTCTAAAAAAACTCAAGAAACACCTAAAATCCTGGAACAAGTCCACCTTTGGCGACATCTTCCAAGCAAAGAAAAATCTAAAACAACAAATGCAGACACTCCAACAACAGATCCGAACACAAGGCCTAACAGAAGACCTAAAAATGTAGGAAACACTCCTAAACAACTAGATTGCAGAAAGAAAGGCACAGGAAGAAGTACTCTGGTGACAAAAATCTCCCATCCAATCGCTGAAAGAGGGGGAAAAAAACACAAAATTCTTCCACAGATCCATGATCCAGCAACGCCAAACCAATCACATGACCCACCTATTCTCCTGCATGTCCCTTCTCCCATTTGACTTTGTCTCAACATTTCCCATGCCAACATGGAAAAATTTGATCTCTTCCTCATGGATGTAAGATTCGTGAGCATCTTCGAAAAATCTAGTCCTCGTATAGGAACCAAAGTCGTTTTCTTGTACCTCTAATTCTCGAATAGATTTGCATGTAATAATTGTTGTTAGAAGATGGATATCATAAAACATTTCATCAATTAGAATACAGGTTATTCCTTCGCACAATTTATGAAGGACACAATGGATTGGATATCCCAAAGTTTTTAGTTTGAGAAAATCCATACCCAAGCCACAAATGTGTAACACAACTGGGAACAAGTATCGTTGTCACCTTATTAGATGTCCCCCTCATTTTAGTGAAGGATACATATGACACAAGGGAGGATTCTCGAATGAACCTAGAGGGATTTGAATGGGATAATGAAACTGGTCAAATATTTCCTCTATAGGTCAAATTCAAGGATGAGAATGAGGCTTTGGAAAGAGTCTTGGGAGCTGGTGAATAATTGTCAAGGTTATGTACCTGCAGAACAATGTTAAATCATCCTGGAACAAGAAAATACATGATGATTAAAGCCTTAAACAAAATGGGAATAAACAATAAACCTTTCTATCCCAAAATTGTAGTGGTATATAAATAGATATATCAACAATAAACAAGTTATGACAATAGAAAATTAAACAGTCAAAGTCGAGTGTATGATGTTGGAAAAAAAGATAACAATTGGTAGACAATATTCCAATAATGAAACTAAGACTTTGAAAGAAAAAGAGGGTTGTTATTAATTATTATTAGTAAGATTTTATAACAACCTTATGTCTGTATAAAAATTTTACTACATAAACAAGTTCTATCCACTAAAAGAAACAAGCAATCCACCCAAACAAAAATATTCGAGCAACTTATCAATTATGACAATTCACAAGTGAATTTTAGCAGTGGAAAAGTGAGTAAGAGAGTGAAATAGAGCAAGTTTTTTGCAGACCTATTGGATTTAACTAAATGTTTATTAAAACAACTAGATTAATTTGCTAATCAATATTCCCTTAGGACACAGTATATCTTAAAGCATGCATAATTAAATTCCAAACTTGCACAATTCAATGTTCTAGAAATCAGATTTTCCAATGCACGATATTCAATCTCCAACATTGCAAAATATTGGTGCCTTATCTATTGGGTTATGGAGTCTCTTTCTTATGAGATAGGTTTTATTTCTCCTCTAGGAGTGTAATCCTTTTTACTCCCTAGAGTAAACAAATCTTACCAAGGTAAATCCATAAGGGCATAAGTCCTTTTACTCCTTGTAGCAACCCTTTAAATAGTCTTTTCAATGACAATAAAAGAGAGATCCTTGATGGATGGCGTATTCCCTTATACTCTTCCAAGGGTTTGAAAAAATAACCCTAAAATCAAGAAGGAAAACATACAATTGCATAAATTCCTTACCCAATCCAAGAGATAGCATGAGAAACCCTTACTTATCAAGTTATTTCACCACAATTTCTAAGAACAATCATGCAAGAGAAGTCGCTAGCCTTCCTTCAACCAATAGACAAGTAGACAATCCAATTTCACAGGAGACGAGATAGAGCAAATTTTCCATGTAGGGAGACAATTTTAGCCAAGATATATATAATTATTAAGTTAGTTATACCTAAAATGAACGTGGGATGACCTTTATTTATATGAGGTCATCTGAAACCAATTTGTCCACATAATAAATTCAACAACAAATTAAAAGAGGGCCAACCCCCTTTTTTCTTCATTTACAACTAAAAGATAAAAATTACATAAAGTAAATCCCTTAGAAGGTTCACATCATGCTTGGAAATGGTGGCACTAGGCCCAAACATTTAGACTTTGAGCCCTTAGATGCAATTTGTTGGGCCTCCAAAGGCCATGTGTCCATCTCTCATTCTTTGGAGTGTCATGCCATGCAAATGTTTTCTTCAAACCACATCACCTCTCTTCTAGAACCATCAATCCCATCAAAACGATAACCTCCACATGACATCAAGGATTAGAAGGTGATGTCCTCAGCCTCCAAAGGACAATGTACAAGTGCAAGGGGATATGATGTCATCATCTAGTGTTTTCAAAGTGCCTCCAAAGGAAACATTCATCACCTCATCCATAAGAGATCTAGAGACCTTTTCCCATACTGTGGGGTATGGTGTCAATCCTTAGGGTCTTCAACCCCCCATGAAGGTAAAAATGGCACAATTCCTCCATGAAATGGATTTTCACCTGGAAAGGTCCTACAAAGACAAACAAATACACCATCCAAGGGTCCACAAGTCACATGTATCATGCCAAGTAATCCAAATTTAATAAAATAATCTCCCAAACATGTGCATCAAATACCCCCTCTCAAACTAAACAAATGCTCTAAGAACTTATACAATTTGTCAAATTTAGGTATGGGAGGGTTCTCATAGTTCCCTATTGGGTAGATCAATCTCCAAGCTAAGGAGTGTTTCCCAAGCATTACCCTCTCTAATTCATGTAGTTAATATAAGGTGGATGGGGGTATTACTTTTGGGCATGGGGTTATTAACATATCAGGGGATCATGTTGTCTCATTTATGGATGCCTTTGTGTATGGTGTATTGCATCCTCATTTGCAATGGAACATTTTTCCAAGCCCTTTATTGTCATTAATTTATTATGGTCCAAAACATTGAGTGTTATGTGTAATGGAAATTAAAGGTCACACGAATGCCACTTTGAGCTAGGAACACATTGAGTCTTATGTGAAAGGAAAGTAATAGACATCGCAAATGTATTCCCTTAATAAGAAGTACATTTATTAATTCTCTATTTACTTTTTTAAAGGTCCTTGATTTTTTTTTATCGATAAGAGTTTCATTGCTTTTGGGACCTTAGGGAGGATTTTATCATTTTCTAGATACAACACCTCTGAGCCTTTAGCCCCTTCTTGCAATGAAATGAGGTACATGCCCTTCTTGGGGTCAATAAGCCCAAAAACACAAAATATGAGGAAACAGAGGGGAAGAAGCTATGAAAGTGGTATGTATGGGAATGGTATGATGACCCTTCAAGGAGACCCCCAATAGAAACCCTTTTCCTGAGGGTGACCTAGTTACTAGGAAACCATCTCAACCACCAATGTGAAATGAGGAAAAACGTATAATTTCCAGGAAAATGTTTTCATAATCAAGAAAGGGATCTTTGCAACATGCTCAAATGCTTAAATTATTAAAATGGTACTTACAATAAGATCAAACTTGTTACCTCATGAAGAAAGACCCGCGGTCCTCTGTGGGCCAAGCCAGCGTGGTCGACACTGTGTTGTTGATGAATGGTGATGTATGGTGAGAGGATGGGATCTATCTACTCCTTTGGCTCTCAGAGATAAGTTTAGGATGTTTTACTGAATTTACCCATGTCTTCTACATGTGGCTTATTTTTCTTCCTGCATGTTGTTAGATATCGACATCATAGATATGGCTCCATGTATGTCTTCTATGGATCATAAGATTTCCATATACCAACCGTGAACCCATAAAAGACCTCTGAGAAATGATTTATTCCTTCTAGAAGTAAATTTGTGCCAGCATTTTACTCTTAGTGTTTTGGTTGTAACTTTCTCATACAAGATTCATTTTGTGCCCATAATATCTCATTGAATATCTCTCTCTTAGTTATTTTATTTAACCTTGGGAGACAAGTGTACCTAGGTACAATGTCTTCTCATGGGTTTTGATTGGATAAAAACATCGTTTAGGCCCTTGAAATATCCTTGCAAGTTAACGAGCTTTCAAAAATATGAAAAATTTAGAAGATTTCATATAAAAATGACTAGTTTACTACTGTAACATCCTTTTAAATATGATCCATTGATATCAAATATGGTGAAATATGATTCATTGATCTGACTCTATTGTCCATTGATGATCAACATTCTCCTTTGGGTGTGCACAACACTTTTCCCAACCTTCCAACTGACCGTCAATCATCATCCCATTCCATTGATAATAGATTCACAACACAATGTTAATCCAATCGACCTGACCATCAATCATTGACAATTTTCATTAGAGAATGAAAATCTTCATCAATTCGGTCAATGCCTGACTAGTGTCCAATCAACCATCGATCACCCCCATTGAATGAAAAAACACTTCTCTATTTCGGTCGACTCAATCATCGACCATCGACCACTTTTAAGATGACATGGTAACTATTGATGGATCATGACACATAATATTGAGGTGTTAACTTGGTTGAAGTGGCACGACATGTGGATGGTGATGTGGCATGACACATCATCACCCATGTCTATTCGATGACCCAAACTCCTCATTGAGTCAGTCAATGCATGACCATCGACCCATCAATTGTTGGTGATTTCCGTTGGTGACAAAAAACACTTTTCCGAGTCAGTTCGACGCCTGACCATCGACCCATCAAATATTTCCTTTAGCCAACTTCAATACTTAGAATTTTATTTATCAATCTTTAATAAATCTAAGAAGTCAATCTCCCATTGAAAAATGATCTTAGATATCAATCTACCAAATCTCATCCAACTTTGTCGATGCTTAGCCAACCGACCGTCGACCGTTTCTCTTGGAAAATTTCCAACACTTAGAAATTTTGACCAAATCCTTGATGATTTTGGGTAACATCCTGTCCTACTGAGAAAAATTTTATTGACTTATTATTCGAGGACACTTACATGCAAGTGATCCAATTATGATACAATATGATTTTGTTTTTATTATGGGTTATATGATGATTATGATGTACTGTGAGTTATTGTTGTTTTGATGTATATGTATTGACAGATTCTATTGACGATTTTTCCTGAGTGTGCAGGACAAATGATAGGTTATGGATGTTGATGGAATCAATGGACTTCCTTGGACTCCAGATTGAGTCAGGGAGTGGATTGTATTTACTTGAGTATTTCATTTTATGAACATGTGACATATGACTGATTACAGTATGATTTATTTATATGGATTATTGACACTTTTTTGTCATTGGATGTAGGCTTGACGATGGTTGCTAATACGACTCACATAAGGAGTAAATGGGCCATGCACAAAAATCATAATTTCAGGGGAGAGGTGTGCCAACGTCCCTCTCACATCCTACTAGCAGTCTAGTTGTGGTATGAATTGTAGGCTAATGCTTACCTAGTTCTATATGTCTACGATGTCCTGAGGGTGGACTAAGACAATCGCTCACGAATATTTCTAAGGGGCACACAATAAGGCATAGTCCTTATTCCTTATAAGCCCTTAGTCTCTCACAATTTTGACCGAGTGGAGTGTTGACTCCAAGAGTCAGAGAAACTTCCAAAACCAGTCAAAAGTGAGTGGCACCCTTGGAGAACGAAGGTGTGTCTTGAAGGGTATGTCACGTAATTAAACCTTGAGTCAATAAATCTAGGTGTCCTAGAAAACATTCAAATGGTTAGAACTTTTTAGAATAAAATAATTAATTAGTCAGTAAATTATAAACTTAAAATCCTAAAAGGATTCTAAGCCTAAGTATAAGACTAATTCTAAGTCAAAGTTTAATTAAGGGACTAGTTAAAAATATTAAAAAGGTCAAAAGATTGTAGAAAAAATCAACCTCTAGGAAAAGAGGGAAAAAAAATCCAAAGGTTGGATAAAATGCACATGTGTGCATGAAATTAATAAAAGGGATTTTTAAAAATAGAAAGAAATAAATCATGAGAAAATAGGCGTACACGTAGAATAATATCTTAAGTAAAGATACCACTAAGTCTAACTAAAATAAGACTCCTAATCCAACTCTAACTAAGATCTAGTTAGGGGATACTCATTAAATGAGAATTTGGGAAAGAAAGAGACAACTAAGAGAGAAAACAAGAACACATTGGGGAATGTGAGAGAAATTGGATTTTTAAATAAAATAAAAATGGTAATTACTTGTGTAGATTGGGGAGAGAGTGACAAATGAGTGGATGAATAATTAAAATAAATTTAATCTAAAAAGTTAATTACTTGTGCATGAGGACATGCATCACTGAGAGTGGGGAATTCAAGATTGAGAAAGAGTGGAATATCTTCCTTGTGAGGCAAGCTTGAGAGCTATTTTATTTTGGTTTTGTGCTTGGCCCCTTTGTGGCTGAGGGGGCTAAGGGGGAAGAAGAGTACTCTTAACATTGGTTGGGTGGTACCGGTGAAGTCTCTGTGATTAGCAAGCGAGAGTAAATAGGGAGTGAAAGTTAAGGGACACCTTCAATTCTCAATCTTCATTGGTTCCGATATATTATATTATGAATTTTATTGTAATAAGAGAAATTTTGTTTGAAGAATTTTGTTTAATAAAAATAAAATTTTATTTATTCACTGTCAATTATTCGTAAATATGGATTCTAGAAATTGCTAGTCGCTGCAATTATAATATACACCCTCTGGAGAAGTGATTTATATTTTAATTGTTGCATAACAATTTGCAGCTTTGAAAGCTAAGATCTATTGAACGTCGTTAAGTTATTTCATTTCAAAATGTTGAATTTCGTTTGGTCATTGTAAAATACATGTAAAAATAATTGCAAGTTTTGGAATTAGAAGTTCGTACGATCTTGCATATTTTTAGCATTTCAAAAAATAGAATTTCGTTGGGTCTTGTAATATTATTTACCAATCCAAAAATTTCCAAAATTGTATGTCCATTGGAAAATTATTACAGTTTGAATTTAGAAATAAAGGAATTGTTGTAAAAGCTTTTGCAAACCAGAGAAATTAGAATCCTTATAGTAATTGTCAAGTATTGTATTTCAAATTTAAAACTGTTAGGGTCGCAGTAAGATTTAAAAATTACAGGTTCTGAAATGAGTTGTTAAATTGTTGTATAATTACCTCACAACTCCAGAACTTTTAAAATTGATTGTTATGGTCAATCAGTCGCAAATACGAATTTTGGAACTTCTAGAAATTTTAAAATTGATTGTTATGGTCAATCAGTCGCAAATACGAATTTTGGAACTTCCTTTGGTAAAATTTGTTTAAGTTACCCTCCTCAATGCTTATGCCTAGAACGTAGACTACAGATTTAGTTTGAGATTAAAGTCAATAGAGACCTTAATTTGTCATAATCAATTAGATGAATTCTAGACTTGAGCATTGATTATGTGTCTTGGAGGTCCTAACCTTGCAGGGTAGGTTGGGAAGGTAGGAACCTTTATCATTTATATATGATGTACTGATCTATGAATAACAATTATGTGTATTGAATATTGTTGTATAGTGAAATAGTTGGGAATAGAATGTGTAATTATTGAAGCATGTTATTTTCGTGTAACACTTTTCCTAATTATGTTTGAAAAAAGATAAATTTACTATTGTAATCACTTACATTTATGTCTTAACTTAGGGGCCGTTACATATGGTATAAGATTGGGTTTAACCTTGCGACATTGGACCATTACACCTTCCACTGTGTTAAATTAAATTATTAAATATATATCACTAATTAATGTTAAATTGTCCATGTACCTAATCATGTTTAGAAGATGCAAAGGAAGTAGATGTCTTGGTGCGGGAGGAAGATGTGTGACTCCTTCGATAGTACCCACGCCAGATGGATATAACCCTCAGGGAGATGAGAATACTACTGAGCAGGATCAGGTTGTTGTGGGATATTTGGTAGGTATGATGAGATCCTTCTGAAGGATGTCTGAGACATTGAGTAATCGCCTGAATCGAGATGAGAGTAGAGAATATGTTCCAAATGAGGGTTCATAGCATGCTATAGCTGGTAGTATAAGTATACATAGAGAACTCAAGAAAGTGAAGTTTCCTGAGTTCTGGGGTTCCATGGATGACTTAGATGTCGAGGCATTGTTGGAGAACATGGAGATGTGCTTCACACTCCGTGATTACACCTCCAACATGAAGTTTCACATGATGTTCTTCCAAATGAAAGGGAGTGCTATAATTTGGTGGAAGACACTCCTACCTCAAATAAACATGGTCGTTGAATAGGTGTAATGGGAATTGTTCAAGGAATGATTCCGAGAGAGGTACTTGGTGGACGAATTCATTGAGTGTCAGCTTAATGAGTTAAACACCTTATGACAGGGTAATCGTATGGTTCCAGAGTATGAGGCAAGGTTCATGGAGTTACTGAGGTATGATCCACATATGAACACAAAGAAGTTGAAGGTCAACAACTTTTTTTTTGGCCTTAACTTCAACATTTATGCAAAGGTGAGGATCCCAATGCCTCAAATGTTGCCCGATTTAGTTCAGAAGGCCCTCATAGCTGAGGAAGAGCTCAATAGTGGGGTTCAGGGAAGGAATCCTTCTATATCGATTGGAAAGACGAAATTACAAGTGCAACAACATTAGACACCAACCATAAATATTTATGGGCATTGCAATACACCAAGAGGACCTATGTTTTCGACACCACGACGAAAAACTCCTCATCAAAGGAATCCTTACAGAGCACCACAGTAGTAGAAACAACAACGTTGTCCACAACAACAACAACATTTTAGGCATGTTCAACAGAACATACAAGGATCACATACTGTTAGGCCAAAAGATTCTACTTCAGGGACCAGGAGCATTGGACCGAAGATTAGATGTTGGACATGTCAAGAGCCACACTACCAATGATATTTTTCGATTGAGAAGGCCAAGGGGAACAAATCATCAGGACCCACTACAATTGGAGATTTGGGCAAGGACCACATGATACATGCACTGGTGAAAAACCACCAGGTGGAGCACTAGTCCACTGTGCTCCAAACGTCAGGTAGATCGTCGATCAAAAATTTTGTATTTTTATAGATCCAGGTGCTACATAGATATTTATTTCTAGTGTGGTGCTAAATAGAATTAAGGTAAAGTTATTTGAGCAGGACAAGTTCAGATACATGTAAATGACATCAGGTTCCAAATAGAAAGTTGGAGGAAAGGTTACAGACTGTAGAATTAACTTGATATATTTTGTAATGAAGGTCAACCTATACATCACGATCTTAGGATCTTATGACATACTTAAATGCATGGACTGGTTGGAATCACATGATGTGATACTTAAATATAAGGAAAAATGGTTAAGTTTCACGAATGATTTGGGGAAAAGTAGAGTGATTGTAGGAAGAAACTGAAGGGTGTATTTGAGGTTTATTTCTTCCCTACAATTTCATAAGAGTATGAACAATAGATGAAATTTATATGCTATCTTAGTGTTAACCAAAAAGGGCAAGGTGGAAGGACTATAAGACCTTCCTTTAGTACAATAGTTTTAAAATGTATTTTCAGAAGATTTTCTTGGTTTACCACTCGAAAGAGAATTGGAGTTTACAATAGAATTGAAACTTGGAACTGAACCGACAATGAGAACGCCTTACCAGATGTCAATGCCTAAATTGCAGAAGTTGAAAATGAAATTGAAGGAGTTTTTGGATTTGAGACTTATACATCCGAGCGTATTATCGTGGGGTGCACTAGTTATTTCTTTTAGAAAGAGGGATGGGTTGGGGAGGCTTTGTATTGACTATCGTCAATTGAATAAAGATATGATCAAGAACCCGTCTCATTTTCCAAGGATATATGATTTGTTTGATCAAATGAAAGGTGAAACCATGTTTTCGAAGATTGATTTAAGGTCGAGATATCATAAATTATGGATTAACGATGAATATATCCTTAAGAAAACATTTAAGATGAGATTCATACACTATGAGTTTAGAGTTTTATCGTTTTGATTAAAGAGCACCCTGGGAGTATTCATGAGTTTTATGAATGGGGTGTTCCACGAATACCTGGAAAAGTTAGTTCAAGTATTTATTGATGAGATACTGATTTATTCGAGGATGAAAGAAGAGGATGACGAACACCTGAAATTGGTTCTACGATGTCTAAGAGAAAACAAATTCTACACGAAGCTATCGAAATGTTCTTTTTACCATTCGAAGATTTATTACTTGCGAAATATCATATCTAGTGAAGGTACCATTGTGGATCCAGTGAAAGTAGAGGCCATTATGGAATGGCTAACATTGAAAAAAATAAACAAGTATGTAGCTTTATGGATTTAGAAGGATATTACCAACGATTCATCGAAGGTTTTTAGAAGATAGAAAATCCAATCACGACATTGCAAAAGAAAAAGAAGTTTGTATGGACTGAGAAATGCACAAAAGAATTTCAAAAGCTCAAATATTTGTTGGCAACAATGCCGATACTAAAGGTACATGACATGGAAAAGTAATTCTTGGTATGCACAGATGCATTCAAGAAAGGTTTAGGTGGATCTTTGATGCAAGACGGTCGAGTGATCGCTTACATTTCAAGGAAATTGAGAAGGCATGAAGAAAACTATGCAACACATGACTTGGAGTTATTAGCAATTGTATATGCCTTGAGAGTATGTAGGCATTATCTGATTGGAAACAAATTTGAATAAAAAATAGATCATTGTGGATTGCAGCATATATTTACTGAGAGTGACTTGAACATGTGATAGAGGCATTGGTCAGAATTACTTAACGAATATGATTTTGAGATTTACTTATATGAAACAAATTTTGAATAGAGTGGAAAATACATTGAGTTAGAGACCATGCATATTCTCAGTGATACCTCTTAATACGAATCTATGAGAAATGATTTTATCTCTACGTATTGATGATGATTGCTATAAGGAAGTTAAGGATAATATCAGAGAAGATACCATGATGGTACCAAAGTTTGAAGGTTATTCTATGGATAGCGACAAATTATTGGTATATAAAGACATAATCTACATACCTCCTAATGATGAATTCAAAAGTTTGATCTTAAACTAAGCTCATCGATAAATTTACATGGTTGATCTTGGAGTCACGAAGATGAAGAAATAACTTAATTCTTTATTCTTCTCGAAGGGAATGAAGATAGACATAGTGTGTTACATGGAAAGATGTCTATAATGTCAGCAAGTGAAGGCTGAACATAGACATCCAACAGGACTATTACAGCCACAGGTTATTCGTAAATCGAAATGGAAGGTCATTTCAATGGATTTTATTTTTGGATTTCCACTGATGGCATGTAGACACGATTCAATTTTCATGGCAGTTGAGACTCTGAAAAAGAGTGCAAACTTTATTCCAGTGTGTATGATGTATCAGGCGCCAGACATAGCTAGAGTATTTTTCAGCGATATTGTGAGGTTATATGGAGTACCAATGAAGATCATATATGATCATGGATCAGTGTTTACATGATGATTTTGGACTAGTTTCCAAGAGGCCTTAGGAACGCAACTAAATTTTAGTACAACATATCACCCATAGAAATACGGAAAAACAAAAAGAACGAACAATATTTTGGAGTATATGTTGCATATGTATGTAATGGACCAATAGGAATGTTGGGAAGAAGTTTTTCGATTGGTAGAGTTTGCATACAACAACAGTTACCAAAGTACAATTAAGATGACACCATTTTATTTTCCTTATGGGCGACCGTATCGGACGTCATTGAGTTTGGATCGAATTGAGGATAGGGTCCTGGTAGGATTGGAATTAATCCAATAAATGGAATAACAAATGAAATTGATAATATAGAGGATTAAATAAGTGCAGGATCAAAAAAATATTTATGTCTATGCGCATCGCGCTAACCGTAGTTATGAAATTGGTGATAGATTTTTCTTGTGGGTAAAACCACACAAGAGTTTGATCAAGTTTGGAAAGGGTGCTAAACTCTCTCCTAGGTTTTTGGAACCTTTTGAGGTTGTGTAAAAGAAAGGAACCATGGCTTATTGACTAGCCTTACCTGATTCTTTGAGGTGCATGCATGATGTATTTCATGTATTTGTTTTACGACATTATATTAGTGATCCATCATGTGTTATTGACATGGGTTCTTTGCAATTGTCAGACAAGGGTACTCTCATGATAGAGTCAATATGAATTCTATACCATTGCATTCGACAACTACAACATCGAATAGTCAATTAGGTCAAGGTCCAGTCGGACAACTATAGTCCACACTCGAATACCTGGGAGGACACATACAAGATGTATCAAAAATTTCCTTACTTGTTTGATAGATTAGACATATATAGCTATGTCATATACATTTATTTACTTGCATTTATATATTGTACAAACTTCGAGATGAAGTTTAAAACAAGAGGGGGTGTATGCAACATCCAGTCCCATTGAGCACACTTTTATTGACTTATTCTTTGAGGACACTTGCATGCAAGTGATCCGGTTATGGGACATTATGATTTTGTTTCGATTATGGCTTATATATGATGATGATGATGTATTGTGACTTATTGTTATTTTTATGTATATATATTTACAGATGTTATTGATGAGTTTTCCTAAGTGTGTAGGACACATGATAGGTTATGGATGTTGATGGAATCAATGGAATTCCTTGGACTCTGGATTGAGTTAGGGATTGGATTTTATTCTTTTTAGTATTTCATTTTACGCACATGTGATGTATGATTGACTATAGTATTATTTATGTATATGGATTATTGACACTTCTTTTGTCAGTGGATGTAGGCTTGAAGATCATTTCTAATCCGACTCACATGAGGAGTAAAGTGGCCATGCACATAAACTAGACATTTGGGGGAGAGGTGTGGAAGTGTCCCTATCACAACCTACTAGCACTCACTCCATGGGATGAATTGTAGGTTAATGATTACCTAGTTCGAGATGTCCATGATGTCACGAGGGAAGACTGATACATTCTCTCACGAATATTTCTAAATAGCGAACAATAAGACAGATTCCTTATTCTTTAGAATCCTTTAGTCTCTCACAAGGTCGACCGAGTGTAGTGTTGAATCCAAGGGTCGAAAAAACTTCTAAAACCAGTCAAAGGCGAGTGACATCCTTGGAGCACGGAGGTGTGTCTTGAAGGGCATGTCGTGTAATTAAAACTTGAGTCAATAAATCTAGGTGGCCTAGAAAACATTCAAATGGTTAGACCTTGCTAGAATAAAATACTTAATTAGTCAGTAAATTATAAACTTAGAAGCCTAACAAGAGTTTAATCCCAAGTCTAAATCTAAGTTTAATTAAGGGACTACTTAAAAATATTAAAAAAGGTCAAAAGATTGTAGATAAAATCAACCTCTTGGAAAAGAGGGGATAAAAATGCAAAGGTTGGATAAAATGCACATGTGTGCATGAAATTAATAAAAGGTTTTTTTTTAAATACAAAGAAATAAATCATGAGAGAATAGGTGTACACATAGAATAGTATCTTAAGTCAAGCTACCACTAAGTCTAACTAAAAGAAGACTTTTAATCCAACTCTAACTAAGATCTAGTTAGAGGACACTCATTAAATGAGAATTTGGGGAACAAAGGGACAACTAAAAGAAAAAATAGGAACACATTGGGGAATGTGAGGGAAATTGGATTTTTAAATAAAATAAAAATGTTAATTACTTGTGCAACTTGGGGAGAGTGTGAAAAGTGTGTGGGTTAATAATAAAAATTAATTTAATATAAAAAGTTAATTATTTGTGCATGAGGACATGTGTCAGTGAGGAAATTTTTATAAAACAAATGGTGTAGAAGAGAAAGGGGCTCACTTACTCATAGTATTGTTATGATGCCAAAATTTTGATTGATTGTGTTTTCACTTGTGAGAGTTTGGAATTCAAATTTGAGAAAGAGTGGAGGCTCTTCCTTGCAAGGAAATATTGAGAGCTATTGCGTTATGGTTTTTTTCTTGGTCTCTTTGCGACTCGAGGAGATAAGGGGGAAGAAGAGTATCCCCTAGCATTGTCTAGGAGGTACCGGTGAAGTCTCTGTGATTAGAAAGTGGTAGTAAAGAGGGAGCAAAAGTTGAAGGACACACTCAATTCTCCATATTCATTGGTGTCAGTATTTTATATTCTAAATTTTATTATAACAAGAGAAACTTTTTTGAGAAATTTTGTTTAATAAAAAATGAATTTTATTTATTCAATGTCAATTATTTTTAAATCCAGATTCTAGAAATTACTAGTCACTGCAATTTTATCATACACCCTCTAGAGAAGTGATTTATATTTTAATACTTGCATAACAATTTGCAGCTCTGAAAACTAAGATCTGTTGAAAACTGAAGTTTTCTCATTTCAAACTGTTGAATTTGATTGGGTCGTTGTAAAATATATGTGCAAATATGAATATGATTTTGTATGGACACATAAAACTAATTGCAAATTTCATAATTAGAAGTTCGTATGATCTTGCATATTTTTAGCATTTCAAAAAACAGAATTTCGTTGGGTCTTGTAATATTATTTACCAATCTGGAAATTTTCGAAATTGTATGTCCATTAGAAAAATATTACAATCCAAATTTAGAACTACATGAATCCTTGTAAAATATTTTGCAAACCAGAGAACTTGGAATCCTTATAGTAATTGTCAAGTATTGTATTTCAAATTTAAAAATGTTAGGGTTGCAGTAAGATTTAAAAATTGCAGGTTCTCAAATGAGTTTTTCAATCGTTGTATAATTACCTTGCAGCTCTAGAACTTTTAAAATTCTAATTGTTACTGTAAATCATTCGCAAATCCGAATTTTGGAACTTCCTTTGGTAAAATCTATCTATCCATCCGAAATTCATTTGCGTTATAATCGTTGTTGAATTAGTTTTCTTGTGATAATTAAAATTTGTAGAGTCATTGCCAAGTTCGTTGTATAGCTACGTTTTTAGCTTACATTCTGGAACTATTAATCTAGGGTCGCTGCAAATTCATTTGTTCGATCTCTATTTGCATTGGTTGGTCACAACAAAACTAATTTACAATTCAAAATTTGGAATTTATCAGGTCCTTGAAAAACTCATGTGCATTTTCGAATTAAGAGGTTTGTGTCATCCTTTAAAATTTTGCAAATCCTGTAAATAAAGCTCGTAAAGATCGTTGTTTAATTAGTTGCATTTTGGAGGTAAAATGTGACGGTTCATTGTCAATTTTTATGAAATTCGAATTTGGGGTTTTTAATCGTTGTACAATGTTATTGCTAATTCCGTTTGAGTTTCGTTGTGATCACCGTATTTATGTTTTGATAATTTTGGAAAATAAAACTAGTATAATGAAGGTGTAGTAATAAATAGTAATTCCAATATGAGTTTTGATATGATAGTTGTATGAATAGTTATGTCGAAAGGTGTACACTTATTGATCATGGGCACATTTAATAGGTTTTTAGTGTTTAATCAGTTTTGTATGGACAATATTAAATATTGATGGAATATTCTTAGTAGTCCCAATAAATCAATGGTTGATTTCAACCACTAATTTCCTCACTATTATAAAGACATCAGTTTACATGTTCATTTTTTTACTTTTACTTAATCATATTTAAAATTTACTATGGTGGCTAGTTGATTGCCACATACAAGTGATTAGGGTTTCATTTTTTAGGCCAACTTAAACTTTTGGCCTTCACCAACCATGTTCTCTTTCAATCTTTTTCTAAACAATTCAAGTTTTGCAAGTCATCCTTTCGACCTTCACCAACCACAAATTTGGGGTTATGCTAGTTCCACACTAATAACAAAAATATATATGATCATTATCATTAAAACTTCAGTTTTTATATATATGGTCATTATCATTAAAACTTCAATTTTTATTTATGTTGTCCGTAAGGTGCATTTCATTATGGTTTGATGTAACGAAGCTATTGAGCCCTTTAAATGATGCATTGAACTCTAAATAGTATGTAAACCAATTCCCTACCTAGAAATTCATCCTTTACGAATTGTTATCATTGGTGATATCCATTGGGATATATACTAGCACAACCACATAATTGTGGCTCATGAACGCCGAAAGGAAAATTTAATTTATTAAACCTAATTTTAATAAAACAAGTATAAATTTATTACCATGTTATAAATCAAATTTATTAAACTTTTATAAAGATAAAATAAATGTAAATGTGTTTTCGATTTGCAGTTCAAAATTTGATCTTTGTCTCCCTCAATAAAATCGAAAATAAAATGAATTCATTTTATAAATCTCTTACTACCTATAGAACCCGAGTTCAAAAACGTACTTTTCTTTAGTAGTTTAATCGAACATATTTTCATAACCTGCATATTTATTACTGTAGATGTGATGATTCATCATAATCATATTTCTAGTGGCTGTGGTGATTCATCATTTATTTTGAGATACATTCTAGAGCGCCAAACTGTAGCTTCAAGCTCAAACCCCCTCGGTATGCGCGACATCGTCAATAAATTGTAATATCTAACAACTAATATCATCTACGCGTGAAATAATATGGTAGACTTCAATCTTCTCCGAATTACGAACACGCATACGATTAAGACTTGACCTGCTTCAGCCCTCCAGCAAAGTGTGGTCAAAGAACAGTCGAATTAAAGAAAGGATATATTTCATAACGCACTATACAGCTTTGGCTCCAGTACTGAACTCCTGCATATCCTGTATAAGATTTGAATATTTTATCGATCGAGTATGATAGACATTGTGTGCAGTCGTCAGTAGATATATCTTGTGCACTGGGCCAGACCGTAAATCGTTTGAGAAAACGAGCGTAGAGCTGTACTGAAATTTTCAAGCCAGAAAGATTCATGGAAATAGGCTCCCTCCATACAAAAGAGCTTACGCCTACGCGCTTCACCTTCATACCACATCGACGCGCTTCACCTTCATAAAAATGTGGCCACTACCCGTTACAAAAGAAGGCGGCTAGGTTACACCTATGGTAATATGAAACGCTTGGTTGCATTAGGTTGATAAATGGAACACGTGGACATCAGACGGCCTCTTCAGAAGCAAAACATGGAAATTTATTTAGTTGCCACCGTTTAATCCTATTTAATCATTTAAACGTGGCAATTACATATCCTTACAGTAATTTTTTAATGTGATTAGGTAAATGTTAAAAAGTAAACATGTTAACGGATGCCTTGATAAATGAAAGAAAGTTATGAACAATAAATCTGACCCATTGATTTTGGAGGACGACTAAGAATATGCCAACATCTTCAATGCATAGCCATCAGATTAGGGTTTAAGGTTAAATAAGGTTAAAAGATCATTAATTGTGCCCATTGTCAATAGGTGTATGCCTTTCGGTGTAAAAATATGACATAGCTAAATAAAATTGTTGATATAGATAAATGGTCATAAAATAAATTTAGAAGTTTTACACAGATAACTCTAGTTAATGGAATGTAACCTGACGGTTACGATTCCTTCAAACTAAGAATTGACTTGCTGATCACTACCAACCACTCAAAAAGTAATCATTCGAAGCTCAAATTGAGATTAAGTTACCCTCCTCAACGCTTATACCTAGAACATAGACTATGAATTTAGTTTGAGTTCAAAGTCAATAGAGTATTTGGTACTCAAGGAATGAGCGATTCTACATTGTTAGTATATATAACTAGCACAACCGTTAATTCGCGATTGGTGAATGTCGAAAGGCGGTTTACTAAATTTTTGATTATCAATTGCTGGTGATGCCAACACAGAAATGTGGCCACCTTAATACCTTAATATTTTTTAATCAGGTAGATGTGGCAATAAGTTAGTGAACACAGTAATTTTTAAACATAATTAGGTAAATGTAAAAAAGTAAACATATAAACGGATGTCTTTATAACAGCTCAGAAGTTAATGGATGAAATCAGAGCCATTCATTTATTGTGACGACTAAGAATATTCTAGGCATATTTAATCTCATCTATAAAAAATGTATTAAAAACTAAAAACATATTAAATGTGCCCATTGTCAATAGGTGTATGCCTTTTGGCGTAACTAGTACAGTCACAAATTCGTGGTTGGTAAATGTTGAAATGATGGTTTGTAAATTTCAAATATGATTAAGTAAAAGTAAAAAAATAAACATGTATACTGATGTCTTTATAATAGTGAGGAAGTTAGTGGTTGAAATCACAACCATTGATTTATTAGGACTACTAAGAATATTCCATCAATATTTAATCTTGTCCATACAAAACTGATTAAGCACTAAAAACCTATTAAATGTGCCCATGATCAATAGGTGTACGCCATTCGACATAATTATGGTTGGGGTACATGGAACTTAAAATAGATTATTATTTAATTGTGAAACCAAATGTATAGTTATTTAGGATTAATAGTCCAACACGTAAGTTTTTCGTTAGAATTTATATATGTATAAATTATAATCTTTATAAAAATAGATAGATGAAATATCTTGTTGAACTAGTTATTTAGTTAACTTCTCTTATTGATTATCTGGTGCTTACACTCAACTTTGATTAAAGAGATTACAATAATATAAATAAAGTAAGAAGGTTGAAGTATTTTTGAGGAATTGATATTTATTTATGAATTAAAAGTTGAGGAATGTTTTACTACTAATACATTAATTTAAATTTTTTTTATTCTTCCTTGATAAACTCTGATGTAAATTAATCTTTAAGTTTTGCTTATGATATAAAAAAAATATTATTGACATGTATTGGTTCAATATAAATGATATCAGTATTCACAATTGATTGTTTTATGTTGAGTTTACAAAGGAAATTATTACACTGACATATTATGGTTTTAGTGATGATTTTGGTAATGGAATGTAACCAAAAAATTCAGTAGTTTCTTATGATGCGAATTAGATTGATGATTTGACAAATTTTGTATTAGTAAAAAGAGATATTGAATTAATTGAATTGTGTATGATTAAGTACCTTCAATAATTTTAGCCTAAGTCTAGGTGGAGTTAGTTATGGGAGTAGATACCCCCATGTTCCTTAGAATAGTCGCCAATCCTTAGACCTTAAATGGTCACAATCAATCAAATGAATCCTGGAGTTCAGAATTCATTATGTGTCTTGGAGGTCCTAACCTTGTATGGTAGGTTGGGTGGGTAGGATTCTTGATCATATGTATATGATGTGGTGATCTATGAATAACAATGATGTGTATTGAATCTTGCTATGTAGTGAGATAGTTGGGAATAGAATGTCTAATTATTGAAGCATGTTATTTTCGTGTAACACTTGTCCTAATTATGTTTAAAAAAAAATTATTTACTACTGTACTAACTTATATTGACGTCTTAATTGAGGAGCCATTACATTTTGGACCATCAATCAACAAGACAATATGATATTGATCATTGATCAACTCCAACTCCCAAATGGCCAAAACTAATCCAGAGCATCGATCTAATCCATTTTCCCAACTGCCAAAAAATTATCTGGTTCGTTTATTTACTAAACCTTTCAAATGATCGAAATCTTATGAAATTTAAAATTATTTAAATGAATATGTGTCGTTCATCGCAAGATCAAGTTGATCGTGACTGTCAATTCATCAAACTTCTTGTAACTCTACAACAACCATTAAAACCCAAAATTTTACCATTCCAAGTAAAATTCAACTCTGCAACATTGTAACTTAGCTCCATTGAACTTCTTAAATAGTTTTTATTCATTTAAACTTGGACTTGTCTCACAAATATGGGGATTTCGCTCAAATTTTTCTATATTTTCCCCCAAATTTGTCACAGACAAGTATGCAATATCAGATTACTCAAACTTGCATTAGTTATTTTCCCATAAGGATCCATTGTTTGAACTAGAATCTCTAATACCATAATGTAATGTCCCCTAGCCCATCCGAGGAACATTACAGTGTGGAATAATCATAAAAATGAAAATTTCAGCTAACTAATTAATTCCATATAGCTTCCAGCTATGAATTACAACTAGATCTAGCTATTGACTATTAAAAATCATTACATACATCTACAACATTTTAAAACATACATGAAATGAAGATAATAAACTTAATTACAACAACATATAAATCGTTCTCAAATACACAAAGTTCATGCACAACAAATAAACTCACAATACATCAGAAGAAAGATAAAACAATTATCTTTTATGAACATTTCTGAAACCATCTGCTTAGGAAGGACGTTCCACCCAACAATAGAATTTTTTTTCCAAATTTCAACAACAAGTCACCCCCAAGATGAGGCTAGTAATCCATAAAAGAGGGTGGTCTCTCACTATCCACTCACAACTAAGAAAAACTACAACCCACTAATATCCTCCTATATCTATCCCAAGTTTCCACCAACTCTCTTCATATCGACCTATCCAACCCAATTAATGTATCCCTTAACTTATCTAAGTCCCTCGGGCATCCCATATTGAGGTCTTTATGGAAGAAGTAATCAAGAATCTCTCATCCAGGAACTCAAGGGAACTTCCTTCTAGTAAAACTACCAGCAAACAATAACAACACTTGATTTTATAGTTCAACTCACTCAAGATTTCACTCTTTAAGAATGACAACTTATTTATTAATTATTCACCTCCTATATGCTTAAGATATGCTCCAACATTCTCTAGAATTCACCCTCCATGGTTTCTCCAGCTCCAAACTCTCTTTCTTTCTCTCTACTTGCTCCTAATGCAAAAACATTGACCAACTAAAATTGTTCTCCCAACCCATACAAATTTCCTCCCTTTGTCTTTCCTTTCTCGACTCACACACTTCCCCAAGTCTATAGTATTCAACCCCTATGCTCCCAATAAATATGAGATGTGAATTATTACACCCACCCTCTTACATGCATTCAATGTTTGGTGTTTGGAAAACTCATCCATAAATTATAAGGTTCTTATACCAATAGAAAATTTAAGAAAATTTGTTGAATTAATATACATGGGTAACTCCCCCCTTGGACCCCCTATTAGGAATTCTCTTAGGCCCTCACCTCTCTTGGGGATTTATTCAGCCCCCATCTTTGTCCATGTCCCCTTAGCAGTTGACATCACATTTTATTATTGAAACATAGAAATACATTTTTCATATACATCTCTTTGGTTGTAGCCACACATTATATCTACATTAAGCATATATAAACTAGAGATTATAGTCGTGATGTTATAGACATCCAAATGTTCCCACTGAATGGAGTGCCACACTGGATGACTGAAACCCTAGATGATTTGACCCGGATGAAGGAGGTCTCCAAATGCTCTGAAACTCTCCAAGAATATAGATCGGGCTATGAGAATCCCGTGGGAGAAGTTTCAGACTTAGATCTCAAGCAGACCTCCCTAGATCTGCGTTTTACTGAATTACAGGACGTCCCCTATGGCTCCAAGACGTCCCAATCTGTAGAAAAATGTAGAATGATGATAACCCTCCATAAAATCCCTCAAACTAATGGTCCTTCCCCTCCGAACAAAACCCAACTATCGGAATCGCCCTAGGCCCTCAGGATAAGCTGGATCGAACCTCCCTTGATAAAATGGCTCTAATACTAGAATGGTGTGGAGGAGTCTTTCACCCCTGAGACCAAGATGTGGAACAAGGAGAGTGGATATTTCACCACTGAGTTTCTCCTAAGGGTTTGTACAGAAAAACCCCCAAACTGAATGCTCAAGAGCAATAGAAAATGCTAATCCAAAACCAAAATGAATAATAGGTGCACCCCAGCCTCTTACTTATACTTTTCCTTCTAATTCTCTGTTGAGTTAGGTTAACTCC
>ML776848.1:3765041-3777238 GCA_009831015.1 Picea engelmannii | reverse complement strand
TATATAAAGGAGACCTAAGGATCATCTTATCTCATATAATATTGTATTCTAAAATGAATATATAATTTTTATCATTTTTAAGGTGTTGTATCATAATATCCATAAAATGAGCATTAAGGGTGGAGAGTAGACTACTAGAATAGAGTAGGTGTGAACATATATAAATAATTGTAACAAATCATCGTGTCTCATTGTATTACATTGATTTATGAATTCTTTCTAATTTATATTATGATTTCCATTATATTAAATGAAAAAGGAATAGTGATTTTGGTGGATCTTTCCCAAATTAGATTTATCTAGAGTAAAAAATATTATTTATTGTTCATGGTGTGTTATTTTCAACAATGTTTATGGATAATGTGTTACTTATTATGTTTAAATTTTAACTAGCATATTTACATCAATAGAGAATGGTGAACACTAATAAATATTACCATTCATCAATTGTATATACATATGTTATATACCAACCATAAATCTCCCATTCCATAATTGTAAATACAGACTCTAATCCCATAATTAATAGTCAAACACATAATTTAATTATTTCATTGTGTATATTAAAAGAATAAAATAGTATACTAATTATTTAATTTTAACTAGCATATTTACATCAATAGAGAATGGTGAACACTAATAAATATCACCATTCATCAATTGTATATACATATGTTATATACCAACCATAAATCTCTCATTCCCTAATTGTAAATACAGACTCTAATCCCATAATAAATAGTCAAACACATGATTTAATTATTTCATTGTGTATATTAAAAGAATAAAAAACAATTGAATGTGTCCCATTATCCAATCATTCACCCTCCATCCTATTTATAAAATAGAAACACCTATTTATGTAAATATGTCTTCATCTTATGTGAAATAGAGTATAAAATGAGTGTATTGCAATCATATTTGATATAACTTTTGTAACAAATGATTCCATGGAATATCCATAATAATTGATATATCATATTGTATTAGAGTGGTTTTATCTAGGAATTTGTATAGTATAAATGTAATAAATGCTTACTTGACCCAAAAAGTCCAATTCTAAGGGAGAGTAGCACTTTGTAGATATAAATATAAAAAAAAAGATAAGGAAGAGGTCCCAATCCTCGAACATGTAGTATCATCATGGGACAAGAGCTCACAATGAGTCAAAGGAATTATTTACAAATTTGTAACTGTAAATATTGGATATTTCCAACAACATTGCCATGCGAACGAAATCTCTTGACAAGAAGTTCAAGTACTTTGAATTTACCTAGTTATTTTGAAGAAGGATAAAAAAGGAAGAAGGATAAAAAAGGGAAAGAGGATACAGATATAAAAGAAGGACCTAATAACCCTCCTTAGTACCCTTTATGATGTTAATAAAAACCCCGATTTACAAATTTGTAACTGTAAATATTGGATATTTCCAACAACATTGCCATGCGAACGAAATCTCTTGACAAGAAGTTCAAGTACTTTGAATTTACCTAGTTATTTTGAAGAAGGATAAAAAAGGGAAAGAGGATACAGATACAAAAGAAGGACCTAATAACCCTCCTTATTACCCTTTATGATGTTGATAAAAACCCCTATGAACATGAGGTATATGAAATTAAGTTAAATATTTAGTGGTAGGTGGTTAGATTTTTAATTTAGTGTACATAATGATGAAGAGGAACATAAAATATTATTTTGGAGGCTCAATTTAGAAGCTCATGCTTAGAGATAGTGGGAGGGATAGACCAAGGAATTTAGGTTTGGGATGATCTTACAGTAACTAAGTGGGAGATATTCAAGCAGCTCTTTAAGTATCGATTTTAATATATTGAGTATATAGAGGATTAGATGATTTAGTGGAACTACTACCAGAAATGAAAAATACAATGTGCATAAGTACACTGCAAAGTTCCTAAATAAATACATGCAGTTGGAAATCTTTCCCAAGAACCTGTATGTGGTTATAAGTTATATGAGCGGCCTTCAAAGTTATATATGGATCCGCTTCATGATATTAAAGAATTTTATTGTTAAGGAGGCTTACATATAAACATAATACATTGAAGTAGATAGAAAAAAAAGCATCTAAATGGACCAAAGCAATGTGATGTTGGTAGGTAGAAATTTCCCACTCACCATTGATGGGTTTACCCTGTTGATGATTTCTTATTATACTGAGCTTCATTTGGTATAGGGAATCCATCTAGATTCTAGCCCGACATTTATTAATGATTTGGGTTTTGTCAATTATGACTTGGTCCAATATTTGGAGTTTTCTAATATAATATGTGAAATGAAAAATGAAAAAGATTCTCAAAATAGAATAATGCAATCATGAAACTAAAATAAAACCAAACATATCACCACCATTATACCCAACAATATTTTGATTGTAAAAATAAAAGAAGAAATATGAATAAATAGCGAAAAAAAAAAATATTATAATTTTAAACAAGTATTTATAGTTTTATGCCTATAGATTTAGATAAACTCTTCAAGAAAGCATAAATAATAATGTGAAACTTTAAACATCAGAAAAACTTACTAAATAACATTCTTACTAGAAACCCAATGCTTACTAAACACCTAAGAACAATCCACAACATCTACCACATCGGAATCAAAGTTCTTCAAAAAATTAACCTGGCCAAGATGGCTTCCCCTGATTAGAAAATTTAGAAGGAATACATGAAAGGTATGCAAGACAAAGTTTCCCAAAATCCTTGACACTTTATCATTTTCCATCGTTTATAACATCCTCCAAAGTAACTATGTTTCTTGGTTCAACTGCCTAATGGTATTTTTCAGTTTTTTTTTAAGAAGTTTCCATTTCATTTTCTTGACCTTTTGACTTTGTTTTATTTCTAGAGTTACTTTATTCAAATTAAATATCCCCATTTGGATTTCGAAATGTTCTACCTTTTACAATCGTTCTTTTCATTATCCATTAATTTTTATACAATGAAGGAGTGAATCAAGTTTTAGTAACAATTGCAAATATAATTATGTGCCAATGCTCGATTTCTTCCCTGCGAACCAAAGTGGTCCCTACAAGAGTATTTGGAACTTGTTCCTAATAATGTATCAGAATTTCCCATCAAAGAAATTTGTATATTATATATGAATAAGACCATGTTTTGAACTAACATCATCAAGAATTTCCTTCTTTAATTTGTCAAATCTTGTATCAAATTCCTTTACTAATTCATTTTCCTTCTTTTTAATTTCATTAAATTATTCCAACAACAACCTAAAATTTAGTTTGCTTCCCCACCTATTCATAAACGTATCATGAAAATATTTCGAGGTCTTAATACTCTTATCATGAGGGTTATTGTATCGTTTTCTTTCATTTTCCACTAGAGAGGTATAAAGAATCTTCATGGATACATCCTCATAATCATTATTAAGTGTATTAGTTTCAAAAGTTGAATATAAGGCATCAAAACGATCTCTCGTGGTGATGATATTATTACTAGGAAATATGGGAAACCATTTATCAAACTTATGAGGAATATCATGAGCATATCGCCAAGCTCCATACATTTATAAGGGATTAAAGGCATTGGAAATCCATTATTGCAAAGACATTGGAGAGAAAGGAAGTTTTTGGACAAACAAGGAATTTACTACTAGAGATTTATGAGGAGGTTTATTTTTATAGACGTTGGTAGGGATAGGAAATATTTTATTAGGTTTAAGATTAGTTTTTTGAACACTTAGGTTCTCTCGATGTGGAGTTTTTAGATAAGCAAACTAGATAAGGATTTTATGTAATCTCGTAAAAAATTGGTCGAAGGATAAAACATGGATTTCCAAGGAGAATAATTTAATTCCCCTTGACAACAAAACCAAATTATTATAACAAAATCTAGCACCTTTGTGCAAATCCTTTGACAAGGAACAAAACAAGTGTAACATGTAAGTTTTACCATTGTCACCCCAGTAATAACTTCCCTAATTTTTGTGAAGGATGAAATCCAACACAAGGGAGGCTTCCCTAGAAATCTCAAGGAATCCTAGATATCAAGATGATATCAATCCTATGACCTTCTATATTAGTTACTCAAATATACCACCACTAAATAAATGTTTTCAAGGTGAGTATAAGGTGGTTCAATCAAGCAATTTATAGATTTGTGTGTGATAAGTATCCAAGACAATTTGTTTTATTTAGTAAGTTATAGTAGGCCAAGAGGGTACCAAAAACATGACAAATAAGATAAAAATCTATGGCTATGAAAAACACGTGTGAAATATGACATTCTTTAGCAATATATCAAGTTAAAACAAAAACAAGTTAATATGCAATAGAACTAGGGTTAGAAATGCAAGTTCAACTAGGGTTTTATGAACAATTACTTTTTGAAATATAAAGGCAACATAGAATCCATAACATTGTGAAACGTCAAGCCCTAAAGGGATGAAAATTCAATTATCAATTTAATAAATGAAAACAAGATATATCTTAGTATAAAATGTGAAGTAAACCCTACACGACTATCCTAATTATGGATTAAAATTGAAGAATAATTGCTACAAACCCTAAGATAACCCTAAACAATAAAAGAAAAGGTAGATTTTTATTTTTAGAATTGATTAATGGGATTTAATACTAGTGCCTAATATTTTTTAAGGGTGGAGGGCTTATGGAGTCAAATCATGGACTCTCTTGAAATTGGTGAAGTGTAGATATTGAACAAACCCTAAGGTTTCCCACTACTAACCTTAAACATAGGATACTATCCTATAAGATGATATCTACGGTGTTGGGATAATTATATACCATAGTAATTAAATAATTCATATATTTGTTGGATTACTGAGAGGGGGGGTGAATCAATAATAGAACAATCTAATAATTTTTAACCATATAATCCAAGTGCTATATCAACGTATCATTATCATCCAATATTTTCAGAGTAAATAAACAATTAACAATCATACACATACACAGTACGCCATTGTTTTTACATGGAAACCCAAAGCAGGAGAAAAACACATAATGTTTTTTCTTATATGTCTTGAATAATTACATTCATTGGAAGCACCGACTTCCTTTGTTTTCCAGATGCAACTGGAGGGAAGCTCCAACCCCCTATTTTCTTAGGCTACAACCTGGGGGAAGCTCCAACTCCCCAATTCTCTGGATACAACCATAAGGAGGCTACAACCCCCTATTTTCTCCGACTACAACTGGAAGGTGGATACAACCACTTGTCCTTGCCCCATCCAACCACCCTGATGGATAAGTAGAATGATGGAACCACTATCACATTATCATTGTCAGATATGTTGTTGTAAACCTATATCAATCAACCTGAACCAAACAACCTATACTAATAGCCTGAACCATGCATCAACCATGCATCAACCTGTATCTCAACTGGTACCATAAACAAGTGCATCAACCTTGCACCAACCTGTACCTCAAACTCAACCAAAATCCCTCATCAATTTCATCATCCAAATCTGATTTGTAACTCTATAATAGACCTGGTGTATATAGTCACATAACTGCAAACCTTCCTTAACTTTAACATCAAGAGACTACCATTTTCATCAATCTTTACTTTAGTCTCACATGACTAGTTTTGGATTAGTCAACAACCCTAACTTTAAATAATCATAAATATGTACCTGTAATGAAAAAAGATCTGAAAATAGTACACAATGTTCGTAAGTTTGTTTTATGCAATTCCTCCAGGTTTCACTACTTGGAACCTCTCATAAATGGAGTTCTAGAAAAAATCACATACCTTCTTGAATTGAGGATTATTCTAGAGAGCGAACATGTAGAGCATGCTCCGTACAAAATATTTGTTGTATGGATAGAAAAATTGTACACATAATACTAAAGACTATACTCTAACCAACACATTTCGTCTTGCTGAATTTGGATATGTTATGAATAATTTATGACGATTTTACCCGAAACACTTGTTTTAGACTAGTTTCAGGACTAGACACAAACCCAGAGTGTAACTCCAAACATACAACGACCCACAAGATTAAATTTGTACCATAATTACTTGTATATGTGTTCTCAATGGCCTCCCAATTTCATTGTCTGAATCATTCTAGAAAAAAAATTATTGTGAAAATGGTTAGATGACCTGTAAATAACATACCTTACAAAACGTCATCAAAAGAATTTCTCCTCCCTTGAATTTCAGCCTTCTTTACTTCATCGCCCCTCTTAAATTAGGCTTAGATATCCTTTGGTTACCTTAGTCACTTGTAGATATTCAATATTATCAAGTTTGATTAAAATGAGAGAGTCTTTCCTCTTATTTATACTCTCCAAGTAGCTTCATTAGAAGCATCTTCTAGGCCACTTTGTCCACATAGTCACCTATGTCCAACTTTGACCAATTTTCCACTTGTCCATGTATCCAATAGCCACTTGACCACTTAACCCATTTTCCTCATTTTAGAGTTAGACTTCTTATAACCACTTTCCACAATTAGAAATTTCTCCATTTATTTTATTATTTAAATAATCCTACTTGACTTTGTCACTTCACTTTATTATTTAAATAATCCTCTTTGATTTTTTCACTTCACTTTATTATTTAAATAATCCTCTTTAAATTTGTCACTTAACTTTATTATTTTAATAATCCTCTTTGAATTTTTCACTTCACTTTATTATTTAAATAATTCTCTTTGCAAGAACTTTGACTTCTTTGACCTTTTGGGGTTTCAAGCCAATCATATGAGGGTCCTTCAACTTTGTAAGGCCATAACTCTCAAACCGTGAGGAGTTATGTGACATTCCACATACCACCGGAAATGACATGACATGTAATATCCATCTAGAATAGTCTTAATTGAAAATATATCAATGCTCATACTATTATACATCAAATAAGATTGGGTCCATTACCAAAACATTTGTTCTGCCGAAATTTTCTACCAGACTTTGTTCTAGAGTTGTAATCAATGAAAACCAACCCAATTAATCAACAATATCCCCATTTGGCATTGATGGAAACACTTTGATGCAATACTGAAATCATATCACTCATGCTTCCCCTGGAACCATCCCTCCATCTCTGTGACCAATGATCCCCCTGGAACCATGCCTCTGTCATCTGCATCTGATATATCTCTCCCCCTTTGTCATCAATGGCAAAGGTATCTTTCCATTCAGGTCTGCTCCCCCTAATTGGCTCGTCTGATCTCCCAACCTAAAATTTCCTCTTTATGGTGCTTCCTCGTGTACATCTAAGACATATAAGATAAGCATTCAAAATAATTCATCTTGGAGTAGAAATAACTTCGAGTCTCTGGTGAAGATACTCAAAGTCTTCTCGTGGAAGCAGTTTTTTAAAGATGTATGCCACTTGTTCTTTTGTTCCCACATATTCATCTCTAATGTTCTTTTCTACAACGTGTTCCCATAGAAAGTGATACTTGATTGGAATGTGGTTCATCTTGGAGTGCATCATCGGGTTCTTTGAGATAGTGATGGCACTTGTATTATCATAATATATTGGAATGGGCACATCATAATCAACATGCATATTTATCAGAATTTGTTTCATCCATAGAACCTCTGTACAACATGTTGTTGCAATATACTCCACCTTAGTTGTAGATAAATATATTGATGGTTGTTTATTTCTTAGTCGTGATACTAAACACTCACCCAAGTAGAACGTCGCTCCACTGGTGCTTCATCGGTCATCAATGAAACCTTCTCAATCTGCATCTTTGTAAGAAATAAGTGATAGATCCTTTCCTTTTGGATACCATAATCCAAACTCTTATGTTCCTTTGATATATCTGAAAAATCCTCTTCACTTCTAATACATGTGATTCCTTTGGTACTGCTTGAAATCATGCCACCTATCCAACTACCTATATTACATATGGTCTGGATGTTTTCACATATAGTAGGGTACCAATCATTGGCATGTATTGCCTTTGATCTGTAGACTTTGAATCATCATATTTTCTCAACTTGCAATTGGTTTGTATGGGAGTGATAACCGGTTTGCAATATTACATTCTGAACCTCTTTAGCATTTCTCTAATATACTTTGTTTGAGAAATAAAAATTTCTCAGTTGCTTTGACGTATCTGAAGACCCAGAAAGAAGGATAGTTCTCCAAGTAATGTCATTTCAAATTCATTATGCATTTCCTTTACAAATTTCTATCTTAACCTGTCATCAATACTTCAAAAAATAATATCATCAACATAAACTTCAATTAATAAAATACGATCCTGAGTTACCTTGATGTAGAGGTTGTTTTCTGCACTTCCTTTTCTGAACCCTGTCTACTGTAGATATTTATTCAGTCTAGAGTACCATGATCTAGGATCCGGTTTTAGACCATACAAGTCCTTTAATTTACATACATAATTTGTTTTCTCTGACAACTAAAATCCTTCTGGTTGTTCAATGTAGACTTCTTTCTTCAACTAGGGAAAATGTCTCTTCAAAATCGAGTCCTTCAACCTGTGCATATCCTTTACATACCAATCTAGATTTGTTCCTTGTAAATTGTCCATATTAATTCAATTTAATATTGTATACCCACTTTGTGCCGATCACATTGAAATCCTTTGGTCTTGGAACCAATTCCCAAGTGTCATTTTTCTCTATTTGATCCAAATCTTCATCCATGAAATTATTCAAAAATTCATCCTTCCTAGCCTCTTCAAAAAAGTTTGGTTCAATCATAGATGAGAGTCCTAGGTGTATTTGTTTTGGTGAATGGATTCTTCTTCTAGTCTCAACTCCTCCATATTTGTTTCTAATAATCTGATCTGAGGGACGATTCTTATATACTCGCCTGCTAGGTTTCTTTGGAGAAACTTGTTCAACTTGATCTTCTGCTTCTATCAGATCCTCGTCATCTTCCCCTTCTTCATCTTCTAGTTCTTCTTCGTAAAGTTTTTCAATTGATTCATTTTCTTCTTCCTTTAATTCTTGTCAACTTGTTTCATCAATTGTTACCTTGATGCTTTCCACAACTTTTTTTAATCTTAGGTTGTAGAACTTGTATGTTTTCCTTGTACTTGAGTAACCAACAAGTACTCATTTTTCCACACGAGAGTCAAACTTTTCCATTCTGCCATCTTCTCTTTTGATGTAGTATTTTCTTCCAAAAAATCTGAAGTTCTTCAAATTTGTTGGCCTTCCTTTCCATATCTCGTAGGGAGTTTTGTCAGATTTGTTTCTGAGAATTACTCAGTTTTGAATGTGAACTATTGTATGCACTGCCTATGTCCAAAACATATCTATCAATTTGGAATCCATTAGCATTGTTCGATCTATTTCATGTACTGTCATGTTATTTCTTTCAACAAATCCATTCTGTTGAGGTGTCCTAGCAACAAATAAGTTCCTTTTTATTCCATGTCTGTTGTAGTAGTCCATAAATTTCTTTGAAGTGAACTCTCCTCCATTATCAGATCTCAAGCATTTGATTTTTGAATCCATTTCATTTTCAACCATTTCTTTGTAGAGATTGAATTTTTCAAAAGCTTCTAACTTATTCCTGAGAAAGGAAACAAAAATCATTCTTGTATAATCATCAACGAATAACATAAAGCATGTCTCACTTTTTAAGCCCTTTGTTTTATTTGGTCCAACTAGATCAATATGCATAGTTTCTAGTGGTCTTGTCGTTGAATATTCTTTTGATTTAAACATGGCCTTTGTTTTCTTTCCCTGCTGAAAATGCTTGCATAAAGTGTTGGTTGGTTTTGTGATCTGGGGAATTTCTCTAACTGTTTCTATTTTTCTAACTTTGACAAGGTTATCAAAATGTATGTGACCCATTCTTCTATGCCATAGACAACTTTCATCTTCCTTTATTAGGAAACACTTTTCATTTCCAATTTCACTTAATACATATCTGTTTCTTGAAGTTCTCGCAATTGTTGTAATCAATTTTCCTGAACCTTCTTTTCTTATCTCGCACTTTTTTGAATCGAAAGTAACTTTATGACCTTGGTCACACATTTGACTCACACTTAGAATATTATGTTTCATATCTTCTACTAGTAGAACATTTTATTCCTTGGTATTCTTGTTCCCAATTATGACTCTGTCATTTCCAATGATTTTAGCCAAATCATCATTTCTGAAGGAGATTGATCCATCTCTTTCCTTTCTTAATGTAAGAAACTTGTCTCTATCACCTGTCATGTGTTTTGAACAACCACTCTCAACATACCAACCACATTTCTTCTACTTATTTTGTAGAGTGAGTGTGCATTCTTCATTTCTATACTGATTATGCTTTGTTATCCATGTACTTTTCTAAGGTTCACATTTGTGACGGTTGTTTGTTCGTTGTAGTTATCTAGGAGGGACTATCATTATGCAATCTTTGGCCATGTGTCCAAATTTGTTACATTTGTAGCATTCCACTTCAGTTCTCAAAGATTCAAACTTCTTGTAACTTATTCTCTGTATTTCACTAGGGATTCTTGGATAATCCTTTAGTGTATGACTTTCAAAGTTGTTTATGTTCCTATTGTTATCTCTTGAATTCACATATTTATGTCCAAAATTATTACATGCATAATATAAACCAAAAAAGATAGTTTGATACCTGGGAGTTGAAGATATTCTGAAAGGATGTACTCTTATGAATCCCTCTTCTTCCTGAGGAATATTTTTTTATGTCGGTCATTGATTTTGAAATATGAATCTTCTCGAGGGAGGAGTGTCCCTGTCATTTTCTTTGTATACCTTCATATCCCCTTTGATTGTTTTTTCATAGCTTTTTGGATATGTTTCTTGTTCTGTTGTTTTGTAGCTTGATACCTTTTCTGTTTGATTGTATCCAAGTCTGAACTTGTCATGATGAGTTTTTTGACTACTGAAAATGTCATTCAAAACTTTTGAGTTGTTCTGCATATTTTTCATTTCAAGATCCTTTCTTAATGTGACAATTTATGATTCCAACTTTCCAATGATCATGTCTCTTCCTTCTAGTTGTTCTTTGAGTGTTTCTTCAATTCTTTTATCTTATTCACTTTGAACCTTCAAATTTGTGATCATTTGTTCTAGTTCCTGAGTGTCTTCTTTCTTGTCTAGTTCCTCTTGTAGTTTCTTGCTTTTCTTCTTTTCTCTTTTGATAACCTCTATGGCACACAACAATTCTTATCGGTAGTTAACTTTTGCCTCTTCATATTCTTCTTCGACCTCTTCATACTCTTCTTTGAACTCTTCATATGATTATTCGAAGTTTTGTTTATCAGAGTCTTCTATTTCCATGAATATAACTCTTTATGTCTCACTATCACTGACTTCATCTTCATCTGATGATGATATGTCTTCTTTGGTGCATAATATTTTTTTGAAAACTTTCTTTGTGGTTCTTTTCCCTTTATATATTTGTTTTCTATTTGAGTAACCTTCATCATTTCTCTTTTTCTTACGAGGACATTTGTTAGAAAAAATACCAATACCATCACAATTAAAACAAATCAAAGGAATCTTACCTCTATACATGTCGTTGGTTCCCTTGTTCAATCTTCTGACAAAGTTGGTCGCTTCTTCATCATCTTCCGAGACATCACTGATTTTGCTATGTTTTTTTTCTTTTTTCTTTGACCTTTTGGATGCTTTGAAGGCTTATTCTTTCATATCTGGATTTTCCTGTTCAATTATCATTTCATATGCTTTTGAACAATTACAAATTATTTGATTTCTTCTCCCAATCCCATGATTGCATTTACTGTTTCATCGACTCATAAAAAGTAAGTTGCAATGTTCTCATCTTCCTTCATCTTTAGTTGTTCGAACTGACCTCTGTAAGTTTGAAGATTTTCTTCTTTGACTTTTGAATATCCTTCATAAATATTTTGAAGTTTGTCCCAAATCTCTTTAACAGATTTACAATGTGCAACTTTGGTGAATATTGATTCTCCAAGACCATTCAAAAGTGCATTTGTGTCTTTGTGATTATTATGATTGAGTTTCATTTCTTTGTCATTTGTCGGTGAAGCTGTTGGTGTTCTGTATCCATCTACAATTGATTGTCAAATTTCAAATCCATGTGCCTATATATATGTATTCATCCTTATGCTCCAAAATGCATACTTTTGTCCACCAAACTGTGGTATTCCATTTTTATACATGTTGTTTCTCTCCATGATTTACCGTTTAGTGGTTAAATTGATTTCTGAAGGAACCTTCTATGATACCAATTGTTGGATTTCTGAAG
>ML776848.1:3718660-3742373 GCA_009831015.1 Picea engelmannii | reverse complement strand
AAGTTGAGTATCTTCGTTCTTTCCTAAGCATCTCCTCCTCCACAAGACAAAGATACCACTCTCTTTTATAAATGAGATTTTTTTTAAATAGAAATAAAAAATGTTTGAATATAGATCCACTTGAGAACCAATAAACCTCAAGTGATTACAACCATTTTATAACTTTATAAAATATATAAAACGATTTCCAAAATTCTTGCTAATTCCCAATAAATTTTGGAATGTGTTTGATTGTAAAATTCATGATAATCTATGTGGATTATAACATCTTGCCAAAAGCATGTTGAAAATAGTTAATGATGGTGTGAGAATTCCTAGATCCATGAAATAGATATGGGACATCTTTTATTTCATAATAAAAATGAATATTCACATGTGGGAACATGAAAATATACCTCTCGGTAATTAAAATCATAAAATATAAGTTTTATTATCTTCCCCAAGTCATTTCATGATTGGTGGTGGTCAATTTCCTCGATTGTGGAAAGATAAATATGTAGAACATGGATCTACAGATGCTTTTCACCATTAATTTGACTTTCCTCCAAATTGTAGCTCGTAGATAATTTGCAAAAGATCTTGAATTAATATCCTATCACAACTTATCCACAAATAAGACATTATTCATAAGTAAATAAAAAATACACATTTCTCCTAACGTTAATTAGATTTTTATTTGAAATACTAAATAAATGCAATGGAAAACACCTTACATCAGAATTATGGTTTTAACCATCACGACGGATAAATATGGGGTTATGGGTAAGTAAAAATATACGTAAAGGATGATGAAAAGATGGCAATTAAGAGGCTCATCATCTCCCCTCAGCTGAATATGTTGCATGTCCTCATGCAACCCTATATCTCTGTGTCTATCCTCTAAGTTGTAAGAACCTATATTGAATAATGCTTCTATTTTTTCAATGCATAATAACCTGGTTTGTTGTTAATAGTTTTTATTTTGTCTTATCCCACAAAACATTATGTTGATGAAATATAATAATATTTTTTCCATCGATATATTGAATTCACTTCAAGTAATCGATAAGGGTAAAATCATGAAGGTGGGTAGCACTTTTGTGAGAATCGCGTCTCCAAAATTCCGAAAGACTTTTTTTTCAGCCAAACTAATACTTCTTTCAGACAAAAGCCCTATTTTTTCAGCCGAAACATGGAAATGAAAAGTGTTTCCTAGGAAAGGAAGATGAAAGTTGGATATGGAACAAAAGAATGGGTCACATACATTTTGATAACCTTGTCAAATTAAGAAAAATGGAAGCAGTTAGATAAATTCCCCAGATCACGAAACCAACCAACACTTTATGCAAGCATTGCCAACAAGGAAAAAAAAAAAAGACTAGGTTTAAATCAAAATAATATTAACCGACAAGACCACTAGAATTTTAGCATATTGATCTAGTTGGACCAAATACAAAAAAGGGTTTAAAAGTTGAGAAAAACTTTATGTTATTAGTTGATGATTATACAATAATGACTATAGTTTGCTTTCTCAGGAATAAGTTAGATGCTTTTGAAAACTTCAAGGTCTGTAAGGAAATGGTTGAAAATGATATGGATTCAAAAATCAAATCCTTGAGATATGATATTGGAGGAGAGTTCACGTCAAATGAATTTATAGACTACCACAAAAAACATGGACTAAAAAGGGAATTCCTCGTTGCTATGACACCTCAACAGAATGGAGTTGTCGAAAGAAAGAACATGACAGTACAAGAAATGGCTCGAACAATGATAATGGATTCCAAATCGACATATATATTTTGGACACAGGAAGTGCATACAACATTTCAAATTCAAAATAGAGTAATTCTTAGAAACAACACTGACAAAAATCGCTACGAGCTATGAAAAGGAAGACCTACAAATGTGAACACTTCAGAGTTTTTGGAAGAAAATGCTACATCAAAAGAGAAGATGGAATAATGTAAAAGTTTGACTCTTGTGTGGACAAATGAGTACTTGTTGGTTACTGAAGTACAAGGAAAGCATACAAGTGTTACAACCTAAGATTGAAAAAAGTTGTGGAAAGCATCAACATAACAATTGATGAAACATGTAGAAAAGAATTAAAGGAATAAAAAAATGAATCAATGGAACAACATTACGAAGAATAAGTAGAAGATGAAAAAGAAGTAGAAGGGGAATATGAAGAGGATTCGACAAAAGAAGAAGAGTAAGTTCAACAAGTGCCTCCAAAGACACCTAGCATATGAGTACAAAATAATCATCCTTCAGATCAGATTATCAGAACAAAGATGTAGGAGTTGAGACTAGAAGAAGTATTTGTTCACTAGAAAAAACACAACTAGACCTCTCATCTACGATTGAACTAACCTGTTTTGAAGATGCCAACAAAGATGAATTTTGGAATAAGGCCATGGATGAAGAATTGGATCAAATAGAGAAAAATGACACTTGGGAATTGGTTCCAAGACCAAAGGATAAGAATGTGATCGACACAAAGTGGGTATACATGAATAAATTTAATGAATATGTATAGGTTACAAGGAACAAAGTTGGATTGGTATGTAATGGATATGCACAGGTTGGAGGAATCAACGTTGAAGAGACATTTTCCCTAGTTGCCAGAATGGAAGCAATATGATTGCTTTTAGCTTATGAATGCTCCAAAAATATTAAAGTGTATCAGATGAACGTAAAATCATATTTTCTGAATGGGGAACTTGAATAAGAAGTCTACATTCAACAACCAGAAGGATTTCAGTTGTCATAGAATGCAGATTATATGTGTAAATTAAAGAAGTCAGTGTATGGTCTAAAACATGATCCTAGAGCATGGTACTCTAGATTGGATAAATATCTATAGTAGGGAGGGTTCAGAAAATGAAGTGCAAACAACAACCTCTACATCAAGGTAACCCAATATAGTATTTTATTAATTGAATTATATGTTGATGATATTATTTTTGGAGGTATTGATGACAGGTTAAGCCATAAATTTGAAAAGGACATGCATAATGAATTTGAAATGTCATTACTTGGAGAACTATTCTTCTTTCTAGGTCTTCAGATACATCAAAGAAGCTAAGGAATTTTGATTTCTCAAACCAATTATATCAGAGAAATGATAAAGAGGTTATGAATGGAAGATTGCAAACTAGTTATCACTCCCATGCAAACCAATTGCAAGTTGAGAAAAGATGATGATTCAAAGTCTATAGATCAGAGGCAATATAGGTCAGTGATTGCTTGCCTACTATATGTGACAGCATCCAGACCAGATGTAACGTAGGCAATTGGATAGGTGAGTGAACAGGATTTTCAAATATCTCAAAGGAACAAAAGAGTTTGGATTATGGTATCCAAAAGGAAAGGATCTATCAATTATTGCCTACACAAATGCAGATTGAGCAGGTTGAATTGATGATTGACAAAGAACCAATGGAGCAATGTTCTACTTGGGTGAGTGTTTAGTATCATGGATAAACAAGAAACAATCATTAGTATATTTATCTACAGCTGAGACAGAGTATATTGCAGCAACACCATGTTGTACACAAGTTCTATGGATGAAACAAACTCCAACAAATATACAGGTTGAGTATGATGAGACCATTCCAATCTATTGTGATAATACAAGTGTCACCGGTATATCAAAGAAACTGATGATGCACTCCAAGGAAAAGCACATTCCAATCAAGTATCACTTTCTATGGGAACAAGTTGCAGAAAAAAACATCAAAGTTGAATATGTGGGCACAAAAGAACAAGTGGCAGACATATTTACAAAACTGCTTCCACGGGAAGCCTTTGAGTATCTTCGCCTGAGACTCGGAGCTATTTCTATTCCAAAATGAATGCTTTTGAATTCTTATTGTATATGTCTTAGATGTACACGAGGAAGCACCATAAAGAGGACAGTTCAGGTTGGGAGATCAGATGAGTCAGTTAGGGGGAGAACATCCAAATGGAAAGATACCTTTTTCCATTGATGACAAAGGGGGGGGTATTTATCAGATGCAGAGGAAAGAGGCATGGTTCTAGGGAGAGCATTGGTCACAGAGATGAAGGCATGGTTCTAGGGGGAGCATGAGTGATATGATTTCAGTATTCCATCAGAGTGTTTCCATCAATGCCAAAGGGGGATTTTTTTGATTAATTGCGTTGGTTGTCATTGATGTCAACCCTTGAATAAATTTTGGTAGCAAATTCCGATAGCACAAAGGTTTGGGTAATGGACCCAATTTTTTTTTATGTATAATGGTATGAGTTTTGATATATTTTCAGGTAAGACTATTCTACATGGATAGTACATGTCATACCATTTCTGGTGGTATATGGAACGTTACATAACTCCTCACAGTTTCATAGTTATGGCCTTACGAAGTTGTAGGACCCTCATATGTTGGCTTGAAGCCCCAAAAGGTCAAAGAAGTCAAAGTGATTGCAAAGAATAAATTATTTAAATAATAAAGTGAAGTGACAAAGTCAAAGAGGATTATTTAAATAATAAAGTGAGGTGACCAAGTCAAAGACAATTATTTAAATAATAAAGTGAAGTGACAAAGTCAAAAGGGATTATTTAAATAATAAAGTGAAGTGACAAAGTCAAGGAGGATTATTTAAATAATAAAGTAAACGAAGAACTTTCTAATTATGGAAAGTGGTTATAAGAAGGTTAACCCTAAAAAGAGGAAAATGGGTTAAGTAGTCAAGTGGCTATTTGAGATATGGACAAGTGGAAAATTGGCCAAAGTTGGACATAGGTGACTGTGGAAAAATTGGCTATGTGGACAAATTGGTCTAGAAGATGCTTCTAAGGAAGCTACATGATAGTATAAATAAGAGGCAAGGCTCTCTCATTTCAATCACACTTGATCATATTGAATATCTACAAGTGATTGAGGTAACCAAAGGATATCGAAGCCGAATTTCAAAGGGAAGTTGAAACAAATAAGGGTGATATTCAAAGGAGGATAAATTATTTTGATGATGTTTTCTAAGGTATGTTATTTACAGGTCATCTCACCATTTTTGCAATAAAATTTTTTCTAGAATGATTCAGACTGTGAAATTGGGAGACCATTGAGAAAACATATCCAAATAGTTGTGGTACCAATTTAAGCTTGTGGGTCATTGTATTTTGGTTCAAAATTAATGTTAACATTCCATTCAATTCATTAGTAAGATATTTAAGCTTTTATCAAACCATTACTAACTATTTTGTTGTAAAATAAAATTTAAAATAAAATAATTATACATTTTGTTTTACTTTGAAATATATTAGAATTATTTTAATTTTAATAATTTATTATTTTAGTTTTTTAAATAAATTTTATAATAAATTAGTATGACAATTCTATTTTGATTATAAATATATGAAAATTATTTTCACTTTAACCATTCATTACTCTATTTTTAAAATAAATATAAAACTTAAAATCAGTGAACAATTCCATCTGGTTCATAAATATATTAAAATTATTTCGATTTTACTATACAACAGGCATAGAAGCTAAACTTAGATGGAAATTTTTATGACTGCAACTCTCTAAGTACACTACGAAGGAGAGAAAAACAATATAGCTACAATATAAAGAAAGTACTATTCATGTTAAATTTTTGAAATAAATTTAAAAGTAATAAATAAGATAATTTTATTTTACTTAGATTTTAAAAATTCATTTTTTTTTTACTTTTTACATAAATTCAAAGAGTAAAGTGAAACAAATAAATAATTATATCTTATAAATAATTTATTCAAGAAATTCGAAGATTCTGTTTGTTAGAAATTTTATTCAAAAACTAGAATATTTACAGTTTGGGCGGCTCTATACATAGGCGAGGAAGGATAACAAAAATATATAGTTACAATTTAAAAAAAACGTCAAACATTTCAATATTTTTTTATGTACAGTTGATCTCAACAAAACTAACAAAACTAACCATTTATTTAAATATCAACTAAACTAACCATTTATTTAAATAGATATTTAAAATTATAGTAACCACAGTTTAATTGTCAAATATAATTAAAAATTGAACAACGTTTATAATAATATCTACAAGAGTTAAAGTGAACAACGCTTTGGAGACTCTACATTTAATTAGTTGTCTCCTTGTTTTATTCATTGATACAACTTTCATTTACACTGGAAATATTCGAAGCAATCATAACTTAAAACGATTGGAGAAATTCTTCCTAAAATGTGCCACAGAAAATCACATCCAATCACAATTTGGAGCAGCAACGGGCAGTGGCGAAAAGGAAGCTAACCAATAAACCTCATCGGTGAACACAAAATCATATTATTGCATTCGATAAAATAAATCTATCATACATTTCACGCAAATGCACAACAAGCCGGATTAGGAGAAAAGAAGGGAGAAACACCCAAAAAAATTGTGATACAAATTTTCTCAAATCAAATAATAGATAATCGTTCTTGTTTATGTCTCCCATAATTGCAGACCATCTACCTCGTCATCTAAAACATGTGGGTTACTATATTGCATGTCTGGACTCTCTTGGGGTGAAGCGTTGTAAAAATTGGGCTCTGAGCCTTGATGATATCCTATATTATTGAGGGTAATTAAGATATTAGAATGTTGCATAGTAATGTTATCCAACTTTGCTTGTGTGGAAGGCAATTGCGCTTGCACTTATTCTATTCTTTTCTAGAGATCATTGATTACTCCTGCACAGCCATGGACATGATATGTAGCCCTTTCTCTTGCTTAGTACACCTAGTTGCTTACTACATCACCTCTTTGCTCTACTGGGAGATCCTGTAATTATCGCATGGTCATATATACGCTCATTATCCAATCTGTTTTTGAAAACTTCTTTTAATTCTAAAATATATTCCCATATCTATGAATGAATGACATCGTAACAAACCTAAACATAAACACTCCTAACATGTAAATTAATATTCCTAATCCAAGAATATAGAGACAAACATATACTATCACAACAGTAACCATATGTTTAACAATAATCATCGTTGCATAACATTCATTGCCTATTAGGACTGTGTTTTGACCTAGCCATGGCTTCCACACTGAGGTCGACTTGGGCTGCCCATGGCCACTCTCGGGGGCGGGGAGCCTAGTGCCCCTCCCTCTCACTACAACACCTTTCGCAAGCTTCTGACCCCTCAAGGTAAGAAGAATTCTCCCTCGACACCACCCAGTTTTGTAAAACAGCTAGATACGATCCCTGAAATTGACTTGCCTCCGGACCAACCAATGTGTGTTGCAGTTTCCCTATCAGAACGTGGGTTGGTTGGGTAGTTCATGGGGCTTTGGCCCTCCACCAAAACCACAGACAACTGGATTCAAAGAAATTGGAGACCGTTAACACAGAATAACGTTACATGCTATGCAGTGGGAAGAGGTTATTGCATCTTCAAATTCATCACAGAAGTAGATCATGACCTAATCTTCAGAAACGAGCCCTATTTCATGGGACCCCAAGGAATCTACCTGAATCGATGGCATCCAAGTTTTGATCCAGATTCAGAGGTCCCCAAGGAAGTCCCAGTGTGGGTTAGACTTCCAAATCTACCAATCCATTGCTGGAAGAACTCCTCGCTTCATGCAATCGATAATGGTCTCGGACAATACATAGGTAAGGCAAATCCAAAAGACCAATATTCCTATGCCCACATCTGTGTGGAAGTGAATCTAGAGGTTTTTCTCCTAGAGGCAATCAAGCTAAAGGTAGGAGATTGGCAGCATTACCAAAAAATTGACTACGAACATTTGTCATTCAAATTTCGGGGATGTCATGAGTATGGACATTTTCAGAGGAACTGCCCCAAAGATCTCAGCATGGATAAAGACAAAAATGATGGATGGCAACAAGCGGGAAGAGTGAGATCCTTCACAAAGAAGAAAGGCCCAAAACCGAAAAAGATGGACCAAACTCACCCAACAGAACAAGGACTCAATGAAGAAAAAAGGAACAGTGGTATGGAAACCAATTCAGAAAGGACAAAGGAAGCAGTAGAAGTAGCGAGGTAGCAAAGCCCTATAGAGGAATTGGAACAACGAAACTCAACTCCTCATACAATGGGAACCTCAATGCAAGAGAAGGAAAAGGACCAAGGACAAAACCCCAAAGAACCAGGCAAAGATCTAGTGGTGGAGGAAGGTGAGATCTCGTCAGACAGTAGCAATGAGGAATATAGAAGCGTCGACATCACCCCAAAAAAACCAAGAAGGGGAAGGAAAACCAAAAAAGTGGAGCGAGAAAAGGAGACTTACAAAGACATCCTGAATGGATCGAAGCCAACCATAAAACAACTGATCAATGTCAGACAAACTAGGAAAAATTCCAAGGTGCCCCAAGGAGGCCATAGCTCCCCCCCAGGTAACCAATGAAATTTGTCTCTTGGAATTGCAGAGTTTTTGGAAGTAATACTAAGGAAGAGGCGCTAAAAGACATCATCAAAACCTCAAACTCTGAGATCCTGCTGATTCAAGAAACCAAGATGGAAGGACAAGACTTCCTCAGAAAAGAAAAAGCAAGATGGAACACCAGTATCCGTATAACAGAAAGTGCCAGAGGTGCCTCGGGAGGTCTAGGCACGCTCTGGAACTCAAAAAAGTATGGATCTTCACCAACCTGCTTCATCTTGGAACAGGGAGTCAGGTAAGCCTCTTTAACCTCTATGTTCCTATCATCCTAGAGGATAAGAAATCTTGTTGGGAGACCCTAAGGGATTTCCTGCAACAAAATGAATTGGAAAACATCATCCTCCGGGGGGGGGGTCTGAATCTAACCCTCATAGTGAATGAGAAAAAAGGAGGCTCAATTGTTCGAGACCAAGCAAGGGAATGTGTACAGTACTTAATGTTTACATGGGAATTGGAGGATATAAAGCCAACAAAAGGAAAATACACCTGGTCAAAAAAGAGGGTGGGGTCGGGGCATATCGCAGCTAGGCTGGACAGATTCCTAGTCCAAATTTCCTTCTTGATTATGGGACTTAATCTTTCATCTACCATTCTCTCACACAGTGTGTCAAACCACAAGACAATCACCCTAAACATGACCACCAACAAAAATTTGGGTCCAATTCCTTTCTGTTTCAATCCAAAGTGGATCCAAGAGGGAAGCCATCCAGCCTTGGTCGCCAGAATCTAGAATGGTACAGTAATAGGTTCCCCCTTCTTCGTGTGGGAAGAAAAGCTTAGAAGATTAATAAAATCTTTAAAATCCTGGGCCAAAACCCTTTCAAGTCTCATAGCAGATTGCCAAGAAGCTTAAAGGCAATTAGAAATACATCAGCTTGAAATGGAAGTCTTGGACCCCTCACAGGAAAATATGCAGCAAGAGGTAAAGCTGCAAAAGAATTGGCACCAAGCATGCAGAGAGGAAGAAAGATATTGGTAGCAAAAGGCTAGAAGCAGGGGGATAAGAACACTAACTTCTTTCATAAGCAAGAGGAGGTCCGGAAGCAGTTCAAAACGGTAACCGAAATCCACACTCAGGATCAGATCATAACAGATTTTGAAGGCATCAAAGAGGTAGCAGTGAAAGCCTTTGAATCTCTCTACACAGAGACCCATAACGCTGAAAGCGACCCTGCTTCCTACCCATTGGCCTTGATACAGGCTTGTGTTCACGAAGATGTCAATAACAAGTTAACTAAGGGAATTGAGCAACAAGAAATCAAAGAGGCCCTAGATCGATTGCACCCAGACAAATCCCCAGGCCTAGACAACTTCACAGCCAGATTTTATCAGCATAGCTGGGACATCATCAAGGCGGACCTCGCCAAGATCATCAAGAAATCCTAGTCCTGTGTCAGAATTGGAGGAGGAACAAAATCTTTCTTCTTAGTGTTGATCCCGAAGGAAAGAGGAGTGTCCAACTTTGACAGGTTCCGCCCTATCTCCCTCTGTAATACTAGCTATAAAATCCTTACCAAAATTATAGCTAACAGGATAAAAAACATTCTCCCTACTATCATCCCAGAAAATCAGGGAGGTTTTATCAAAGGAAGGCATATAATGGATAATATCATCCTAGTCCAAGAGGCCCTCCACTCGAGTCTCTGATGAAAGGACAAAGGTATGATAGTCAATATTGACTTAGCAAATGCATTTGACAAGGTAAGGCATAATTTTCTATTCCAAGTGATGGAGAGGTTTGGATTCACCACTTCCTTCATTAAATGGATCAAAGATTCTATCTCTGCTCCCTGGATAGTACCACTGGTAAATGGAAGAGCCACTAAGTTATTCCAAGCCACAAGAGGTCTCAGACAAGGTTTCCCCCTTTCCCCTCTCCTCTACGCCCTTCAAGCATATGTCCTCAGTTTCCAACTCCATCACGGGAAAACACATCTCAATCTCTCTGGCCTTCGTATTACAAATGGGATAAAGGACATCAACCATGCCCAGTTTGCAAATGATACACTGCTTCTTGGAGGTGCTAGCTCAACAACAACTAAGACGTTCAAGAAGGAGATAGACATCTATACAGATATCTCAAGAAGTATGATCAACCTGACCAAGAGCAAAGTCTATGGCTAGAACATCACTCCAAGAGAAATGCATGAAATATCAAGAATCCTTGGAATGGAAGGTTGCACCAGTTGGGAGGAGTTTAATTATTTGGGAGTCCCTATCTTCAAAGCTGCCCCAAAAGCCTCGCACTGGAATCAGATGATAGAGAGGGTCAAAAATAGAATTCACTCCTCAGGAGCTAACTTGTTGAATCTAGCAGGCAAAGTAGTTCTTCTTAAAGCAGTGCTAGAAAGTATTCCAATTGATCAAAGCTCTCTCCTATTGGCCCCTAGATCTGTAATGCAGAAAATAGAAGCGTTGATCAGATATTTTCTATGGGAAGGAGGAAAGTAAATTAGAAGAAAGTTGCATATCATCAGTTGGGGGGAAATTTCAAAACCTTATCTAGAAGGGGGTCTCTAGTTCAAAGACCTCCAAACACAAAACTTGGCCCAGGGGGAAATTGTTTTATAGAATATAATCTCAGGGAAATCCACCTGGGGCAAAAGAGCCCTCTGGAAAATGCATTTTCATGGGCTAAGGAAAAAATGCCTCGAAATACCAACAAAAATGAGGAAGGGCTCACCAATCTTCAGCCTATTCCAAAAGGTCTTGCAGGCATTTCTTTCCCAAATCACTTGGATTCCAGGAAATGGGAAAGATATTAGCATCTGGGAGGACTCAGTCCTGGGTGAACCAACACTCTCAACAAGGCAATATCTAAGGATTCTCAGAGACTGTATGTGGACCAATAACCTACACAAGATGTGGGACATCTCAGCCTGGGGAAATGATGAAAACAACTCTTGGTCTCGGTGGGAAATTGCAAACCTCCCACAAGATTTGGAAGAATATTGGTCCATCTTAAACAATTTGCTGTAAGGGAAAACCCCTCTACATGAAAAAGGAAAAGACAAGATAGGTTGGGGCCAACGTGCAGGGCCTTACACCACAGCTGCAGGATACTCCTACCTCGCCTCAATCCCTCATGTTCCCCTAGACCCTGGAATATGGAAGGCCATTTGGACAACGAAATCCATTCCGAAAATAGATATGTTTATTTGGATAGTGGCACAAAAGGGCATTCTCTTGGGGGAAAACCTTAGGAAAAGAGGGTGGGAAGGGGCCTCTAGATGCCCTCTCTGCTATAAGGATGAGGAATCGATGAATCATCTTATGTTGGTCTGCCCCTTCGCTAGAGAGGTCTGGAAGTTGGCCCTCGGGATAAGGGCTTTAGCCCCCACTCTCGCGCAAGAAATCCATCTTTTGTTCTCGAACTGGCGGGCTCTTTGTCCATTCAAGACAGCCAATCAACATCATCTCTTAGCGCTTTGGAGAACGATTCCAAAATTCATCCTCTAGAACATATGGATTGAAAGGAACAACCGATTATTCAAAGAAGAAAAGAGAACCCCGGACCAGGTAGCCACAAGGATAAAAGATCTTTTCAGTGAGAGTGCACCACATTTTATAAATACTCCAAACTTGAAGCCTCTAGGAAAAGAAGAAGAGGGATGGTTGAGACATCTTGGTCTCCAAAGCTCCCCATCTAAAGGTCCTTTAAACTCCACTACATGTATTTGGGAGCTCATACTGGATAAGCTCGAACTGGAGGAGTGGAAAAATTCTATGAATTCCAACTTTCTTTCCTTTGATAGAGCTTCAAAGGGAAATCTCGTAGCGGCAGGGGGAGGAGGGATAATTTTAAATCCCAACGGAAATATCATCCTCTGGTATGCCTGGGGAATAGGAACTGACTCCAATAATAAGGTAGAAGCCCTTGCCCTCTGGCAAGGACTCACTCAAGAATTAACTTCCTTAATATAAAAGATTTGGTAGTGCTAGGAGACTCAAGGATTAAAATCCATGCCTTAAATCAAAATACCAGAGTGGCCAATGGACAACTACAACACTCTATAGACAAAATCAAATTACTCCTAAGACAATTTCAAACAATTCAGTTGTTCCATGTCCTGAGAGGGAATAACACTCAGGCAGATGAAGAGGCCAATATGGGAGCCCATTTGGAGAAAGGATGCATGCTCCTCAACAAAGTCATGGTCAACTGGGGAATCCCGTAAGCCATCAAAATGGATCGACAACGTAAGTGGTCATTGGACAAGATGGATGTGCAGGAGACAGAACAACACTACCTTAGCCAGACTGCACGATCTTCATAGATGAGGGAGGATCCCTTCATTTGGCTATTGAAAAAGGGGCCTCATCTCATACCATCATTCAATGAATCGTGTAGCACAAGGAACTTGAGGATGCATTATTTATCACAAGTAGGAAGTAGGGGGCAGAACAGAGTAAGAGGGGCAGCTCATAGTGAGGAGATTACGAAGAAGAAAAGGGAGAAGAGAAGGGAGAGGTGGAGGACCAACAGAACTGTAAACGAGGACTCTCGATGGCATCAAGCTTAGGGAATAAACCATCCATGGAGGAAATAATAACAGCACTGGAAGAGAATGTGCAGAAGCTGTGCGGCCTGTTGGTCAACTTGGATGGCTTTCTGCAGAACTTAAATAGCGAAGCAGGAAGAAGAATGGAGACTCTTGAGAACGACATACTCTACACAAGGTCAGGACTGAGTGAGGAGTTGTGGAAGTTGAGGAAAGACCTGAAAGATCCACAGCAAGAACACGAAGAGAGGGTGAGGAGCTTGGAGCAACAAATGGAGAAGTTGAATAAGGAATGGAAGAATGAAAGAGATCGGTCCAAGAAGAAAGGCCCAAAGTAACCAGGAAGCAACTCCAAAAGAACCATACAATTCATATTGGCATTTTGTAACAGCCAATCAAGGCAGCTAAGTGTTTGTTAAGCTTTGAAGATGTAGTTTCTATAGTATTGTTACTCTATGTAATTCTGGTCTTTGGACTCTATGCAACTTTTGGAATTCTGGACTCTATGTAACCGCACCAGTGGTTTGTCGCTATTCTTTAATACAAGACCCATTAACCGTTTCTGTCAAAAAAAAAAACATATGTTTAACAACATTAACGTGAACAAATTTAACAGACCAATTCTATGTTGGAATATAAGTTCTTTCAATATGACAAAGTTAATGTTTTGTTGTTCTGTAGTAAATCCATATTAAAATTTAAACAATCTGACGAACATGTAGTAGTCTGAAGACATGGCCATTTCCAAATAATCTATGTATCAACAGGAACTTGTTGGGATCGTTTTGCAAGAAATAAGGTGCAAGCATGCATTTCTCCGAACATTTTTTTTTCTTGAACTTGCAAGCAATGTTTGCCTTAGAAACTTGGCTCATGACCTGTAAAATAGATACACTCTTGGAATTCTTCCCTTGTAGCTCAAAGTTCCACAACATAGCTGCCAATAGTAGTTACAGGTATATGATGAGATCAGAAAAAAAACAACTATGACATCAAACGCCAAAAAATAAATTGAATTGTAGGCCCAACGTGGCCATGTTTCACACCCTAATCGATTCGTAGGCCAAAGGTGGCCATGTTTCACACCCTACAAAAACTAACGCCTGCCACCAATATGATATGTGGAACCCGTTTGAAGTCATGCCACCTAATCATCCAAATGTGACAATAAAATATTACATAAATATTAATCCTTATTAATCATGTTAATGTGGCAATCATACGTAGTAGTTACAGTGAAACATGTTATTCCCTTTCCTTTTATATATAATGCACATATTTAAATATTTTATTTCCATTTACATTTATATAAGTCACATATTTAAATATTTTATTGCCATTTCCATTTATGTATTTAAATATTTTATTGCCATTTCCATTTATATATTTAAATATTTTATTTCCATTTCCATTTATATATAACGCACATGTTTTAAATTATCAACCGTTAAAAGGGCGATATACTCATTATATATAACGCACACTTTTAAATATTTTATTTTCATTTGCATTNCCATTTCCATTTATATATAACGCACATGTTTTAAATTATCAACCGTTAAAAGGGCGATATACTCATTATATATAACGCACACTTTTAAATATTTTATTTTCATTTGCATTTATGTATAACACACATGTTTTAGGTTATCAACAGTGAAAAGGGCTATATAATCATTATATAAGTTTTTGACCGTTCAAAGGGCGATATACTCATTATATATAACGCACACTTTTAAATATTTTATTTTCATTTACATTTATGTATAACACACATGCACACTTTTAAATATTGTATTTCCATTTACATTTATGTATAACACATATGTTTTAGGTTGTCAACACTTAAAAGGGCCATATAACAACGATATACTCATTATATATAACACACTTTTAAATATTTTATTTCCATTTACATTTATGTATAACACACTTTAACATGTAAAGGGCGATATATGTGTTATATATACCAACGTTAATGCATCGGATTTCATCAGAACTCCGCAGTTAAGCGCGCTTGGGCTAGAGTAATACTGGGATGGGTGACCTCCCGGGAAGTCCTAGTGTTGCACCCTTCCAACGCACACGTTGGAATATGTTATTTCCATTTACATTATATATAATGCACATGTTTTAAGTTATCGACATTTACATTTATATATAACGCACATGTTTTAAGTTATGTGTATGAGACCCTCTTATTTATGGGACAAGGGATCCTCCTCTGTCCAGCGATTTGACTGGTAAAGTCTACAAAGGTATGCATACCCTACCCCCCTTTGGATTTGAACATGTGACCTCTTAAGAGAAAACACATGTTCTTAACCACTAGACCCACTCAAGCTGTGACCTCTATATATAATGCACACTTGTAGAACACATCTACATGGATTTTAAATATCTTATTTTTGTTTACTCCTTGACTTGGTTTAAGTTCGGCCTTGTTTGAACCATACAATACATGTGAATGTGGTAAACAAGTGACTATTGGATGGAAACTAGTTACTGTAGATGATTGATGAAATTTGATGGGTTGATAGGATGAGTGATAAATTTGAAGGATTTTTACTTTTAATTTAAAACTATATAATCATTTAACTTTTTAAGGATGAAAAGTTATAAAAAATAATTATGTTTTAATTGACAAGCTTAAATTAAGTAAATTTTTATTAAAAAAATGAAAAAATAAAATATTGTTTTTTTTAAATCTTTATAACTTTAGAAAATTAAATTATGGTTACATAAAAAAAATGGTAAAATTTCCATAAAACTCAATCAATAAATAACATTTTATTATCTATAAAATTATTGTCATTTTACAAAAATGAACACATTTTAATAAAAAAATAAGAAACAAACTTATTTTTCTTCCATGGATTTGTTATTTTCCAAAAGTATTGGATATTACATCATTGAAAACAAAATCTATTTACCTAGTTGAAGAGGCTTTCTAGATTTAATTTCTTTGGATACATCATAAATAAATCTTTTAGAGCATGAGGTGCATTCAGAAATAAAAACAATAACATATCGGATAATTTAGATTTCTGTGGTGAGATTTTTGTTTAGAAATTGATCTATCTTCACAACATAAAAGAGTGAAGAAAAATACAAGAGATGAACCCTAATAAATAATAAATAGGAGCTTAGGAAACCTAAAGTTAGCTAAGTGAAACCCTAGGTTTTGAGAATATTTTAATAATAAGTATTTAATAAAGATTTTGTTTGATTAATATATTAAGTGGTTTTGATTTAATTTGATAATCCAAATGATATTAATATTGTTATTAATGTTTATGCTAGTTTTAGGTTAAATTAGGGTTAAATTTTAAAAAGGTAATATTAATATTATTATTAATGTATTACGCTAGTTAAAGGTAAAAATTAGTGATAAGAAATTCTAGAGGAGGTTAAGGTGAGATATCATAACGATTTTAATGATGTATGTTGGTATTAATTAGGTTAGTTTTGATTATTAAGTGGTTTTGATTTAATTTAATAATCCAAATGATATTAATAATTATTAATGTATTATGCTAGTTTAAGGTTAAATTAGGGTTAATTTTAAAAAATGGTAATATTAATATTAATATTAATGTATTAGGTTAGTTTTATATATTTAAGGTGAGACATCATAAGGATTTTAATACAACCTCAGTGGGACTAATGGTTAAGAACACGTGTTTCCTCCTAAGAGGTTACAAGTTCAAATCCAGAGGGGGGTAGGGTATGTATACCTCCGTAGACTAGTTTTGGTTATTAAGTTACATTAATTTTTAACTTTGATAGTCTAGGGGAGAATATAGAAGATTAGTCTTTGTCTGCTCAAGTGAAACCTAAATGTGTGCTAAGTGCAACCCTAGGATTCAATAAATTTTTTAATAATAGTTAGGCTAGTTTTAATTTTTCAGTTAGGTTAATTTTATTTCTAAAAGTCTATGATGAAAGTATTTTATTAACATATCCAATGTCTATGATGAAAGATCCAATGTCTATGATGAAAGTATTGATCTATCATCACATCTTATCCTGTTTAATTTTGAGAATCCTCTTCCACACATTGTTGTACTTCTGGAACAATGATGATAATTTTTCATCATCACATAGATCCCATGCTCCAAATATATGAATTTTTGGATATGGTTTAAATATAGTAAAAATAAATTCATTAATTTCAGCCAAACATTTATCCAAAATAGGTGAGTGCCCAACATTAAATTTTCCATATGCAAATTTCAACCACATTTTTGTTTGAGATTTTCTATTATCCATTTATTCGTAATAATGACAAGGAATACAAATTAAATATAGGTAAATGGATGAACCCCCCATCTAGATATTCAATCACCTTCATAATAAAAAACTTTCTCAAAATACTGTAATCATCTAGTGAACATGATCTTTGTATATTTGGAAAACTTTGAAACCTCAATGGATGTTAATGTACCATGCATTTTTTATTTTCAAACACAAAATATCCTTCTTGTGTTTTAATGAAAAAAGAGGATATATGTGCTACACCTACCCCAGATATGCTTCCTAAAAAGCATTTATAAGTATGTTAATAGTAACATCTAAACTAGTTCCAATAGAGGTAATGGAAACATGATCATCTTATAACTTATTCAAATTATTTAACTCAATGAGCGCATGTGCAAGTAAATGGATGTAAAATTGCACTTGAAATATTGTTTCCAAATCTTACATTTCTTTCGCTCGTAACTCCTAGTGTTTTTACAAAGTGGGAATGAGTTTAACAAGTATTTCCACAACATTTTTTATTACCTAAAAATGTATCACTTGTGACATTTTCACAAGTTTTTCAAAAACACATCATTATCATCATGTTCACCCTCCATTTCATCTCATTTTCGAGATCCAGTAGACCTATGGAAATTCCAAACCTTTTATCAAATGAATTTTGTATCTTTCACCTCCTCTCATCATTTCTCTGATATGATTTGTTAGAAACATGATCCCATAGATAATAAATTATAGCACCAATTAAATGTGAAAAAATAATGGAAAAAAATATAACATAAACACATTCAATAGGACACAATTTTTATGTGGTAAAACCCTGACAATGTGCCAAGGAAACATCCATGAGGAAATGTATTGTTATTCTTATTGATTCTTACCTAGTAAGCATTGCAACACTGGGATTACAAAGCTTACCTATTTGCACGTTAGGGAAAACATTCCAAATGCCTCTTCGAGAAAACCTTGATATATATCGTTTTCTACGTAACTACCATCATTATGTGAGCTACTACCAGTTTAACAATTCCCACCATTACATGAGCCACCACCATTCACTAGTTTTGATTTGTTGTCAGTACTCTAACAAATGGAGCATCCCTCAATAGGAGGGGGATGTGTAATTCTTTCTATGCTCAACATGGAGTTGACATATGGCATGTATATATATAGTCACTATTGAAACAAATGGATCATCCATCATTGTGAGGAGGATGTCTAATTCCTTTCCTGCTCAATATGGAGTTGACATATGATATATATATATATATATACTTGTTGCAAGAAAATGTATGGTTCATATTAATCAGTTAAAGGATTAGATGGCTAGGATTCTTTATATGAAGGATCTAGGAGGAGCAAAACAATTCTTGGGCAATGAAATACATAGAGACAAGAATCATGGTAAGTTTTGTATTTCACAATACAAGTATGTGGAGAATAGGCTTCTAAGATTCAATATGAATAATGTGAAACTAGTAAATATCCCTTTGGCTTCCCATTTTAAGTTTTCTTCAGGTTTATGTCCTAGTAATAAGGAAGAAAATAATTACATATCTCATGTATCATATCTTAGTGTAGTATGAATTTTAGTTTAATGTTTTCACTCATATCTACAAGACCTAACATTTCACGTGTAGTTGGTGGTGTCAGTGGATACATGGAAAATCCAAGGAAAGTGAAATGGGTGCTTCGATAACATAGAGAAACAAGTGCTTATTATATATTCTATAATGGTTGTAGCGATTCAGTTTATGGTTATGGTGATTCATATTTTGCAATTGTTTTGTACAAAAGGAGATCTACTCTAGGTTATGTCTCTATTCTTGCAGGAGGACCTATATGTCCTCTCATGCATGCACGGAGCAAATTTTGTTAAAGGGTTTATGATCCATATTATTTTCGGAACGAAATGAAAGTAGAGATATTACAATGACATACTCATAAAATTTTTGAGAAACAGAGATATACAAAAATACATGATTTCTATTAATGAGAGAAATGTATAGAGACTATAAAAATACATAGTGAAAGACTCGCTAGAATGGTGACATCTTTATCTCTGAGAAGGGATGTGATGGTTACACTCATTGAAAAGAATATCATTACAATGAGGCTTTGAAGGCATTTTTGTGATAAACATGAATGCTAAAACCCTATAAATCCAAAAACCTAACCCTAGGAGATGAAGCTCCAAAAGACATGTGGGCCGCATTGGGGTAAGTTAGTACATTAACTTCCTGGGGTCGTAACTTTTGCATACAATATTTTTTTTAGGCGTGTGATAGCCCGTTGGAAAGGTATTTTAGAAAAATACACATTATGTCATCAAAATCTAACTCCATATATAGTTTGACTATGTAAAGCCAAGAAAACACTATTTGGAGCCTTGAAATAGCCCTCGAAGTGAAAAAATATCTACTGACATGAAAAAGTCCAAAATAATCTAGTTGGAATAGGTGTGCGGCCACCCATATCCACCTAGATGATGTGTAGGGCTTCAAAACAACCCCGTAAGTGCAAAAACCACAATTAGAAAGAAATGTCACCATTACAGAGAAACATGTTGCACTGGAAATTGTCTAGATGATCCAATGAAGTTGGAACATGTGGGTGGCCACCAATATCCACCTGGATAAATTCTCCCCCCTTAGGAAGCAATGCTCTCCATTACGTTGAATTCCTGGGGAAGAGGGGAAACTATTTTCTGAATCAGAATCTTTATGAGTTGCATGCCTTAATGGATAAGTTGCGATGCTTGGTCTGTGGAAGGATGTCACAAACTTGTTCTTGGTGGGGTTGAATATGTTCCACGAGCATTTTGTCTCTAGGATTGATAGGAAATTCTATAGGAACCATCGTAGGTGTGAAAAAACAATATATGCAATATTCTTCTGTTGGATAGAAGGTGTCGAGAATGTAGTGGTTGTAGTTGCGTTTTGTGCATCCTTTGAACAAACTATGAAGAGGAATAATTTTGCAATAAGAGAGATTACCTTGAAGCACTATTTTGGTGGAACGGTATCGAGAACTACCTTTTGTATCCTGTAGATATGAATCCGTAGAGTAATAATGACACTACAGGGCCGACACTCATAAACAACATGACGTTTCCACATATATGGTTGCATCAAAACAACATCATAGACATCAATAGGCGCAACATCACACACTACCTCATACTTTAAGGGATGGATGCCATAGGACATGAGGCAGTGTTGGATGACAAAAAGGTCTCGTCCCTGGTAAAGCCACCCGATGTTGTATGGTTGCAGGTGTGGTGTTGTCGACAACACCAACTATTTAATGACCTCAACTGAGATCAGGTTATTTTGGTTGCCTCTATCAAAAATGGAATGCAACGGGGTCTCATTCACCCACATTTGTAAATGAAAGAGGTGCTCCCCCTCTTCAAGATCTATTGTTTCTTTTGGTTGAATTGTTGTAGTCACGACAATAGAAATGGGGTTTGCGTTGATGATCTATCTATTTTAAATATTGTCTGGATCATATTCTGAATCAGGGTTCAGCTCTTTGTCTTTGACCTCGACCACAAATGATTGTTTCAAGAAAAATTCATCGGTGTTGTGAAAGGGGATTTTGTGGAAGTCACACCACTTCCCAGTGTCATTCTTCATGTTTCCCTTACCCTTATTGTCTTGTGTCCTGTAATGGTTATCTAGAGTCTATTGGTTAGGGTTGTATTTACCATGATTTGGTTGTTGTGGATTTGAATACCTGTACTCCCATTTGTTCCGGTGCCTAAATTTATTCTCGATTTTGACAACACATCAATAGGAAACTCCCAATGATGACATTTTTAGGAAATCCATTTCAGTTTGGATGGACCTATGCAGAGCCCCACGGTATTTCAGAACCATATGACACTCAAATTATTTGATACCCAGCTTGGTGCGCAAGGTACAAAAAGTATTTGTGAACTTTGACACTGTTTGGCTCTTCTCTTGTTGCAGTGTGGTCCATCTCATGTACTGGTCTTCATAGTTATCAACATGGTAGTATTGTTACGTGACTACATATGTTGGTACTAAAGGCTGCACCTAAATTCGAAAACGACAGAGCTAGGCCACCTCAAGTTTGGAAAGGCTTTCTTTTCATTAATTAAGTTGGTGGCTCAGCTAAATGATAGGTTTTTCAAAGATGAAAATTTGATTGGACTGGCCAAATAGCATGAATGTATGTTCTCCTTAGATAATGGTATGAAATTTAATGAATTGTGGGGGATATGGAATGATAAACAGATGAAACAACAACAAACAATGTAATGAATTACCTATTGCTTGACAATTAAGACTTAAAGTGATATTCTAAGGCCTAGAAAAAAAAAATATGGATACAAATCATCCAACAGGTTTTCAAATAATTGATATTTTTACTAAAACAATAGTTGTTTAACGGGTTGCATAATAATAAAAAGATGAATTAGAATAGTAGCTGGAAGAAGAAGGAAATGCACATTGGACACCTCATAATTTACATCCAAGATGGAATTAAAACACATGCATAATTGAGAAAGAAAACAAAATTGTCATCAATATATATTCACCAGGTAGAGAGATTTACAATCATATAAGTAGGTCTAATCAATTTTGATGCTTGAATCATTTCACTAAAAAGTGAACCCTCAAAAAATACAAAAAATGCATAATTATCACAGTTGCATAAGCTCTCGTCCATTTGGGACGGAGGCTTAACTCTATAATGTGAGTTGTAAAACAACTAATTAACTTAACTAAACACATTGTTGGAGTATATTAAGGAATACTTCGTTCTTAACTTAATAAGAAAAGATTGGTTCTTATTGCACATAAAATACCACTTATTATTCTTTAATCTAACAAATTCTTGCAATTAAACAACTAAAAACTGCTACTTAGCAATGAAACTAGACTAATGTGTATGTTGGAGTCAACCAATATTTGAGCATTGTATGTTGGTTGACAGAGATGAGTTATGTATTGAGAACTAGCATGCATGCGCACTATTGGAGGCCACTAGAGATAATTCAATGTGTTGGCAGTGTTTTCTCTTCAAGTTATCTCCTGGGGGAAATAATAAAGTCATCTAGTGTTTTCCCGTAGTCTCTGATATTCTTTCTACATTCTAGATTATATCTTCTCGAGTTCTCGGTTGTGGAGTTGCAGGGTCCGGATTCCATAACTTTTGTTCAGTACCTATTGGCTATCATTGAACTACTGCCAAATGAGCAATATGACGACCTGGACTGGCTCGACGTTCCCTTGTTTGGCACCTTTTTCAAACTTCAAAATATGCCATTAACAGAGATAATCCACTCTGGAAATTCGACGTTCAAGAATTTTGGAGCGAAGAATATTCATATCTCCTGGAGGCCCGAACTCTCGGATTCATTAACCAACACTTTCTTTAATTAACCTGGGATTTATCCTTAAATATTTGGTGTTTCAGAAAAGTCATTAATTCATTCTTATCTTAATTAATTAACCCTAGATTAATAATTTAATCAATTTGTGTTTCAACACTTTGGAAATTCGGGGGTTCAGGAGCTGTGAATGCTTAGTTTGAGAATCCCCGAGAGTGACAATGTTGTGGAGTGACATGATGGTTCAGGACCCACTTCTTCTCTTCGGGGCTCTAACACTTCGGGACTCAAACACTTCAGAGGCTCAAAGAACTATGCTCTCTTTGAGTTGAAATCCTCGAGAGTGCTAATCTCTCGGAGTCATTAATTCATGTTTATCTTAATTAACCCAAGATTAATACTTTAATCATTTGGCATTCCAGGAGTTTTTGGACTCCATTTATTTAGGGATAGGGAGTTTTTGGATGCAAAGTCTGGATACCTCTTAGATGGCTGAGACTTTGTATCTCACGTGTCCCCATGACATCATTATCGCTGACATGTCTACATGAATAGAGTGACATGTGTCACCTAGAAATGAGCGTATGATGTAACCCAAATGACCTGAAATTAGTGCCATGTGTTGTCGACCGATGGATGCCATGTGTCACCACACATGAATTCTACGTGTTAGCACAGATGAATGCTACGTGGCTCTGGCATTTCGACATTCGGTATATTTTGACAAAGATGAGCTCAGACACCCGAACGTCGAAGTCATGGAGTGAAGTTTTTGTAACTATGCAATTAAACCTCACACCTTTCTGTAACTATGAATCTATGAAATCCATTGATCTGAGTGGCCTGTTGGATCTCGACCGTTGCAAATTTAACCTGTCTATTCTCACAATATGAGCCAGAAATTGAATTCTCTGAATTGATTTGTTTTTTCCACGGGTGTTCCCTGTGCATACAAAAGAATTGGTCGACTTTTTGCATGCTCAATTTGTGATAAAAATGATGAAAATTATTTTCAAACTCAAACTAGAACATGTAATTACCTTTCAAGGAAGAAAATGAGGGTACAAAATAAGTAAAAAAAGGTAAGGACCATTGAATCTAAGTGATTAAATCATGGAGAATAAGCTTAGCAAACACAAAACAAAAATTAGACTTGATGGATGTATAAGGTAGAGGAGGGAAA
>ML776848.1:3694550-3708304 GCA_009831015.1 Picea engelmannii | reverse complement strand
GGTATGTTCCATGGTTATCTCTTTCTATTATTTGCTACATACACACATATAAACACATATAAAAGGTAGATCAACAAAGTGTTTGACGAAATACCTCACTCAGAAAAAGTTTTAAAAAGACACCAAAACAGTGATGATCCTTGGATAATGGCTTGGGATCATTACATAAATACATTAAATTCAGAGATATGAAGAATAAAACAGATATCTAGGGAACAATATCTTCTATTGAATAATGAAATAGGCTAAAACTGTAAAACTGCAAAGTTGGAAACACTTGCTCGAATGGTGGTAGTTATCTCTAAGAATAGATGTAGTTGCTACGTGCATCCGTTGAGAAGAATGGATTACAATGAGGCTCTAGAGGCCTTTTTTATATTACTCATGAATTTTGAAACCCTATACATCCAAAAACCTAACCCTAGAAGGTGAAACACCAAAATTCATGTGGGCCCCTATGGGTAAGTTGGTGTCAGTTGGTATCTCAACTTCCTAGGGTCATAACTTTTGCATAGGACCTTTGTTTTAGGTGTGTGATATCCCATTGGAAAGGTATTTTATAGAAATACACATTCCTCCATCAAAATCTGACTATGTCTACAGTTTGACTATGGTGAGCCAAAAAAACAACGTCTACGGCCCTAAAACGACCCTGGAAGTACAACAAGATGTTCTGGCATGAAAAAATAAAAAATAAGCCAATTGGATTAGGTGAGAGGCCACTAGTATCAACCTGGAGGATGTGTGGGGATTCAGACAACCCCATAAGTGTAGAACCCACAATTACAAATGAGTACAAAAGAACATGTTGAACAAAAATAGACAAGAGGATCCATTTGGAATAGGTGGGTGGCCACCAATATCCACTTGGATCATACCATCATTCCACTACGTACTCAAATTAACAATAATGGAGGTGTTATATCCAAATTGTATTACTGATCCTTATTTCTCTTCAATCTATAGACATTTCTAGTACCTTTTTCTTCAATTCTCTTTCGAGGCCTTTCTAATGACTGCTTCCTTCCTCAATTCTGAATCCTGAGCAAAAAGTTATGAACAATTAAAAATTTTCCTTTCAATGATGCAATCCTTGTGTAGTTATTCTCCTTTATCAGATCCAAAATAGCTCTTGGACCTTTTCTTGATCCACTCATGAGGTTCACATACCTTCTTTACCACTTTTGATGCATATATGAACAATAAAAACCCCATGGGCTTCCTTCTGAATCCCTTTTCTTTGTTTAAAACAATTTTTGGGCATTAGCCCCCCTTTTTTATCGAGGTATCATAGGATCAAGGGCCATTCCCAAGTGCTTAGCAGGAGGTTATTATCTAGATCTTCTTGACATCAAGACACTGGGTCTTCGGGATTTGGATATTTTCCTTCTACCATATTTTATTTTCCCCGAACGTCGAAGTGGAAAGCTTCTAGAGGGTAATTCTTCAGAGCTTCAGGGCTTCGAGCTTTGGGGTTTCTGATTGTATCATCCAGTAATTCCTCCGAAGGCCAAACTGGAAAAGTTCTCCGAAGCTTCACTCTTTGGATTTTTTTCCTTCCTCTTCCCTTGTTTTTCTCGAACAATGGACTGAAGAACTATCATAGTCTCGTCAACATCTACATACCAAGTTTCTACATGGAGGAATTATAGGGAAAACATGTGGCACAATCTGATGGACAACACATTTTGTATATTAATTAGGCACAAATGGTATTTGAAATGACTGAAAAATGATGACACGTGGCAAGTATCATGTGTTTCCACGTCACCCCAGGTGACGTCAACATAGTGTGTTACTTATGTGACATTGGAACTTTGGAATTCAGAGGTTTATAGCTCAATACTCTATGATTTCCTTGAACATCAAACCGACAAAGTAATGAACAAGTGATCCTTCAAAGTTTCGAAAAATTGGTGCTCCGGAGCTTCGGGCTTTGGAGGATTTTTCAACTTCCTCCCATATTTTCTCCAAATTTTGAATTTCTGAACTTGGTGGTCTCTGTGACTCTATTTTCATTAAATAAGGTGGTGACATGTGGCCTCACTGACGATTGAAAAGTGTTAGGTCAGATTGGTACATAATACATGTCAAAGGTATGAAACTAGATAACACGTGTTGTGCTTAGAGTAGGTCCACATCACCCTAGGTGACATCACTATGTTGTGTGACAAACTGTGCTTCAACACTTCGTAACTTTGGGATTCAGAGGATTTCACACCATGATACATTATTTATTTCTAACGTCAAACCAATGAACTTTCTAACTATTTCTCTCTGTGGATTTAACACTTCTTTGCTCTGAAGCTTCGGGCTTCGGACAATTTCATAGAAAATCTCAATAATTCTCCCAAATTCTAAACTAGTGAACTAGTCCCCATCACTCCAGAGCTTCAGGCTTCAGAGGATTCCATAACCGCTTCCAACATTTTCTCTGAATGCTGATTTTTTGAACTTATGAAACTTTCGGGCTCCACTTAGTACAATTGTCATCAATTAAGGTGGTGACATGTGGCCCTATCATCAAGTGACATGTGTCGAATCACTTTGGTACAAAAGGGCCTGTGAAAAGTAGAAAACAATATGATACGTGGAATTCTTAGGGGAGGTCCACATCACCCTAGGCAACATGATCATGCCACATCACAATTTGTTCTCCAACACTTCATAGCTACGGGATTTGGAGGATTTTTTAGCTCAACACAACATTTCTTCCGAATTTCGAATTGTCGAGAAGTCGCTTCCCAGAGCTTCAGGACTTTCGGGGTCCAGAACTTCAGATCTTTCCTCAACACTACTCCCCATTTCTTCCAAAATCCAAACAACTTGGTAAATACAACGGTCCTCCTTCTCCCAAATGATCTATGACATATATTCACTCAGGGATTTTGGATCTTTGGGGATTTTTAATCTTTTATGACAAATAAATTAAAACAAATGAAGTGGAGATGTCTCAAAGGACTTTCGTGAATAACCACCATGCTCCTTTTTCTAGATATGGTGGTTGTGAAGGGTATTCCTTGTCCCAAATAGATCCAACAACTCAAATTTAATTTTGTGGCCCATAACCATGGTTATTGCGGTTTCCTTCCTGTGTTGGCTTTCTTGAAATTCTAAACTTCCAAATCTTTTGAAAACATTCAAGGTGTTCCCTCAACGTCCTCTTGGAACTCATGAATGCTCTAAAATTCAATTTTTTTCCATTTCGACAAAAAACTATTTTGAGCTTTTGCTTCAATTTCCACTTATATGGCCCATCCAGGCTCAATGTTGAAAAATCGACCTTTGATACCAATTTGTAACGTACCTAGCCACCCAAAGGCCATGCACGCTAACTTCCAGTCCTTCTTTGGACTAATTTGACCCTTGTCCTAACTTTAAATAAGAAGGATGCATGAAATATTCAATTGCATTAATCAATATTGATTATACACATGAAATAAATGAAACATACGACATGCACAACAATAACCAACAAGCATGCATACTCTAAATATTGAATTCAACGATAAATACATACAAAGTGGAATAAATCATACACAGATAAATTATATTATAACAAAGGTCACTTATCTTTAATAAAAGAAACTGCCAACTGGTTGCAGACCAAGGACGTTCCACCCAACCATAGACATTATTGTTCCAAGTCTAAACAACAATGTGACCCCCATGCCAGGGATATGAATCCACAAGGATTGTTCCAAACTGCTACTCGGCTTCCCAAACCAGTCAACACTCGAGCTCTCACAAGATTCCCAGAACTCAGAACAATCCAAGTACCCAACTCTCTTGAACCTAGCCTACAAAACACAAGTGAATGGACCCTCTCACTTCTCTGCCACGTAATCCCTTAGGTTGTACTTCTCCTTCTAGGGATCCAATGTAATTGGCCCAGAATATCCATGCTAGGACTCACAGGACTCACAGTTGTGATAAAAGTTGGACACGGGCCAAAGCATCTCAGACATGCAGGCCTTGATTCATGGATGGATTAAACCAACAATCCATATAGCCAATAATACCATGGCTTCACTTCAATAGTTTCTATTCCTTTCCCAATCCAAGACACACATGAGGAAAGATGAATGAGTGATGGAAAGGAAGGAGGGAAATCTCCACAAGAGGGTTGAATAACGAGAAAGTGATTGAATGAGTGAATGAATGAATGTGTGAGTGAAAAATGAGTGAAGCGACTAGAAACAGAAAAATAATGAGAATGAGAGTGACAGAGAGAGAGAGAGAGAGAGAGAACAAATGAACCCCCCAACAGACCAGGGATGGTTTTATGTAATCCTTCAGAATAAATAATTTCATGGCCTTCCCCCAAGAATCTCACATAACTGATTTCCCCCATTAAATAAAATGGTTAATTAAAAAAAATGAAATAAAAGATTAGCCCCTGAAGCCCCCTCTTTTGTAGAATCATATCCCCCTATAACTCCAGTCCTTGTTCGTCTAGCATCGAACGATGTGTTTATTATTAATAATGATAAAAACATTACATTTCTTAGGCACATTGACCTCTTTTAATTTTTATGGCACTTTGGCCTCTCAACAATTAAAAAATACATTATTTAATATGGGGCTCAAAACCTAGGGTGTTACAAACTCTATCTATAGTTTGACTATGGAAAGCCAAGAAAACACTGCTTAAAGCCCCAAAACGGATCTGGAAGTACATAAAGATGTATCGACATGAAAAAATCCAAAATAATTCAGTTGGAATATGTGGGTGGCCACCCATATCCACCTGGATGCTATGTAGGGCTTCAGGACAACCTCATAAGTGAAGAACCCACAATTACAAATAAATCTCCCCATTAAAGAGAAACATGTTGAACTAAAAACTATCTAGACGATCTAGTTGGAATTTGGAATGGGTGGGTGGTCACTAATATCCACCTGGATCAATTTATTGGGGGAATCTTGAAATATGAAAGATAAGATATCAATCCATTTCATCAAAGTAAGATCAATAATATTATGGATGAATACCATTTTGTAAGACATATTATTGGTCGAGGTGGACTAGGTCTTAAGAAAGTCCATTGTGTAGACATGTTCACAAAAATAGTATTGTTAGAGAAGATGTAATGGTGTTTCACATCTCTTGGATTGTAGAAAAGGTGATGAATGGGCTTGGGAAAGGTATCAAGTAATTTTTTTTTAGGGTGGATATTGTTGGAATTGTGATAAGAAATAAAAACTGATGAACAATGGTGGTTCAGGTAATGGTGGTAGTTATTGAAATGGTGGAAGTTCATGTAACAATGACACTTTTGTAGAAAATGATATATATCCAAGTTTTCCTAAAAACAAATTTGGAAAGTTTTCCCTAAGGTGAAAATGGGCAAGCTTTGTAATAATGTTGTTGCAATATTTGTTGAGGAGAAATAATAATACCAATACTTGGCCCCATGGATGTTTCCTTGGCACATTGTGAGGGTTTTACCATATAAATATTGTGTCATGTTGAATGTATTTATTCTACATTTGTTTTACATTAGTTTTCCGCACTTATTTGATGTTGTAATTTATTTTCAGTGGGATCATGTTTCTAATGCCATTCAAATTTTTTTACCATCATAAATTTTAATTAACGTGGATCTTTGAAATATTTTGTTTATGGACCAACATTGAAATATTTTTTCTTATCAATATTTTTTTTAAATTCCATGTGTCATATCCATATTGGGAATGAAAGGAATTACACATCTCCTTTATATTTGGCTATACAAAGATCCTTTCGACAACAACAATGTTGTAGTGAAGGTCATACTCCATCTTTCTTCATTTCTGATATTAATTGTTTATTTTTCCAACATGATCTTTTACTCACAATTCTATATACATTTCATTGCATTGTATATATCAAAGTATTTTGTATATGTTAGCATTCTATATATATTATTATTATATTATTTTAATATGCAAATACTACTAGATGAATCACACCCAATGAAACAAAGTAATGGACTTCGACTTGTATTTTGTATTTTCAAATCGATTTTAGTTTTGTTATTGTTAAAGCCATTAGAATTGTCATTTTTTAGTATATTGGTGTTGAAATCATTGTACGAGATTGGTTTCCTTGGCATAATTTCTTTAACTATTGTACCAAATCTTTTTCAATATATACTATCACTAAAATCAATGCTCCATATTGTTTTTGTTATATCATTGTTAAAATGGACACTACTACTTGACTATTCTAAATCATTTTCATTGTATCATCACTTAAATCAATGCATTGTATTGTTTCTTATTATGTCATTAATGAAATCAACTCAACTAGTTGCTCAAAATAATTGTTTATTGTATCACCTCTAAAATAAATGGACCATACTATTCTGTGGTATATTATTGTTGAAATCAATGCATCTACTTAATTCTTAATATGAGTTTTTTCCATTTTTTAAATCATTTCTATTGCATGATTTTTATAAATAATTTTTAATTATTTTATCATTGAAATCAATATACACTATTGTTTTGTGTTATATGACTCTCAATTATTTTTTTTTGGTTAGACCATATCAATATTGCATACCTTTACCTCTTAGATCTTGAAACTTTATTCATTTTGATAATCTACTAAAACACAATTATATATATTAAAATTTCTTTCAAACTTTTGATATTGAATTGTTATCTAAATAATAAATTTATTATCCATATACTTTTTTTTCTATTTTACATTTGAAACAAGATGGTTTAGTTAAAAAATATGTCTAAATAAATGAAAAAATAATAATTTAAGGAAAATAAGAATAATAATAATGTTGGAGTTACCTCACACACACCTAGGATTTATTTTTCATAAGGTTTTTCCTTGTTTAGTAGTCATAATTAGTCATTATACAATAGCCTATATTTTAGGGGAGAATATTCCACTTGGAGAATATTCTCTTTCAATTGACACTTCAATTTGACTAGTTGAGTTGAGTTTAGATGCTGCATTGGTTTTTCCACCATGCAACATTGGGATCAACACCATGCTAATGCGCACTTGTCTTGGGATCATCACCCAAATTTCACATTACCCTTGATTCATTGATCTACTCCTCACTACTCTCTGTTAAGTTAGTTAATTGAAGACTAGTTGACTAATTAACTCATCTAGGTGGCAATTCACTCCGGTAACTTCCTGAGAGACTAGACTATGTGGAATTTCACTACCGTAACTGCTGGTGTCTGTCTAGATCACTCTATACCACCACTATGTAACATTGGTTCTCCTCCAATGCGCATTCATTTAGTTATACAAAGTATATCATGTGTAAATTATTCATTATTCACAACGGTTAATGAGAATTCTTCCATTCTTTCTCTCCTTCTTCTTCTTTCTCAATTTCTCTTTGCAAATGTGTGTAGTATTTTCTAGAAAGATCTATTTTTTGCAGGTTCAACAAATTTACATGGTATCATATCTGAGGGACTACTAAGAAAAAGCTACACCAAAATTTTTTACAGGTACAAAAGATTGAAGACAATAGAAGGATGGATTTCCAAAAATAATTCATTCTTACACCTTACAACTACTTTGCATGGAAGGAGAGAATAATGATTCATCTTCGAACCAGAGGATTATACAGGTTAACCTTTAATACATATATAAAACTGATATCAACCATATAAAAATCCAAGTACTTAAATCAGATGGATGAAGCACTCAGAACGATTTGCAATCTTATTTCTCCCGATCTCCTTTTTCACATATCTTAATTTAAGACTCCCAATGAAGTCTGGACCACCTTGGAAGGGATCTTTGGAAAACATGATGAGATGAGGGGACACATGATGGAGGTGGAACTACCCAAATTGGATCCAAAAAGCTTCGACAATATCCAATAGTTCTTTAAAAAAATCAAGGATTTACTGTCGTAACTCAAAGCTTGCGAGGTTGATAAATCTAAGGAGGAGAAACAAATGGTTCTCATCATTATCTCCAAACTTGATCCTGAATTCTCCGTATTCATATCCACATTCCATTCTGTCAGATTCTCCTCTAGAGCCACCTGGAAGATGCCTTATCTTGATGACTTTATCGAATCCCTGACACAAGAGCAAACCAAACTCATCAACATGGGAAAACTGAAAGGCCCAAAAGTGCATGTACTTAATGTCCAATATGGATGCCACCAATATCATAAATCTAAATATAAAGAAAAAAATAAATATCATGCACATCTAAAAAAGGAAGGGTACAAAAAAACCTTCACTGATGCCTATGGATACAAAGGGGGAAAGGGAAGAAAAGGGGAGAAATTCACGTATTGTCACAAAGGATTCCATCTATAATCTGGATGCATGAAAAAAAAATAGATCTAATGTATCAAATACTTTAGCAAAACAACGTTGGAGATCGCATCCTCAAGGGTGCCAAGAAGAAGAATCGAGAAGATCTGAATCCCAAGAAAGGAAATTCTAGCCATGCCTTGATTGCCATCAACTCCTCTCCCAATGCTTGGATCGTAGATTTAGGAGCATCACATCACATGGCTGAATCAAAAGTAGTATATTCTTCATTGGATGCATGAAAAGGTCCTCTTATTCTTATGTGGGACAACTCTTCTATCTAAGTCACCGACAAAGGAAGGATAGAACTCACCAACAAAAGCTTCGAGAATGTGTTGTAGGTTCCCAAACGTTTTGTCAACCTTCTCTCCATGTATTAGATGAAAAATTCTGGCACTAGAAAGAAATTCATATTCACACCAAATTCCATGGACATCTATGACATTCAAACCAACTCCAAGGTTGTTATCGGTGAGGTAAATCAGTAGTCTAGATTGTATACATTTTATGAATTCATTGAACCTAATTCTACTTTACTGCTTACTCATGTTGATGAAAGTACTAGGATATGGCACGAAAGGTTTGGACATTTGAATTTTAGATTCATGCAACTAATTAGCAAGAAAATATTGGTTGATGGTCTACCAGACATCCATTTCTCCAAGGGAGTGTATGAAGGATGTGTTATCAAAGAACACCCCCAAGAAAAATTCAACAAAGAAAAATATCAGAGAGCTTCCATGCCTTTAGATATGATCCACAGTGACCTTATGGGTCTTTTCCCAAATCCATATATCAGAAAAGTGAGGTTTGTTCTCATCTTTTTTTATGATTTCTCACGTTTTACATGGATTTACTTTCTCGGGAAAAAAATCGAGGTCTTTCAACACCTCAAAGATTTCAAATCCCTGGTTGAGACACAGTCCAGAAAGAAGATCAAGGTCCTCTGAAATGACAATGGGGGAGAGTATGTCAATCATGAGATACATGATATTTTCCATGAGGCAAGGATTCATTTGCAGCACACAATTCCCTATACTCTGCAGCAAAATGGAGTTATTGAGCGAAAAAACAGATCTCTAAAGGAGATGGCATCTTCCATGTTGCATGCAAAGTCACTACCAAAGATACTATGGGAAGAAGAAATTAATTGTGAAACATACATCCAAAACATATATTCCCATAGATTGATCAAGGATAAGACCCCCTACGAGGCTTGGAGCGGCCTCAAACCAGAAGTGACCCACTTTTACATTTTCGGTTCATGTGCATGGGCTCATATTCCATCTGAAAAGAGGAAGGCAGTTGATCCACAGAGAACTGACTGTATTTTTGTTGGATATCCTAATGGTGTGAAGGGATATAGGATTATTTATCTTTCCTCGGATCGGCTTATCATTGAGCGTAGTGTCCAATTCGAGGAAAGTGTATGGCATGTACCTTAGTAGCCACATGTAGACACCTTCATTCTTTCACTTGTCCGATATGATGAGCATGCACATGTTGACTCTTCTTCAGATGAGATTTATGATTCATATGACTCAAACTATTTAGATTTAGAGTTAGTACAATCAAATGTAGAGTTAGAGCATCCAGATGCAGTTGTAGAACCAGAGCAGAGGCCCAAGTGGGCATGGGCTACTCCTCAGGATGCAGGGGATCTCGTTGGTGATCCAACCGATACTAGAAGGACTCAATATCATTTCAAGGAGCCTCTTGTTTCACTCACTATCACTAAAACATTTCCCTCCAAGCATATTTTCTTGGTCCAGTCTTCAAATCCACAGTCTTATGGAGAGGCTGCTAGAAATCCCTTTTGGGAATCCGTCATGCAGGAGGAGTACAAATACCTCATCTAGAACCAGACTTGGGATCTGGTTCCCCTTCCTTCTGGGAGGAAACTTGTCATATGCAAATGGGTCTATAGGACCAAGAGTGCAGCGGATGGATAGATTAGCAAATACAAAGTCAAGCTTGTTGTCAAAGGCTTTCAACAGGTGCATTGTATTGACTATGACGATACCTTCTCTCCAGTAGAAAAGATGGATTCCATATGATTGGCAATTTCTATTGTGACAACCAAGGGATTGGAATTCCATCAGATGGACATGAATAATGCATTTATTCTTGGTGATCTCTCTGAGGAGATCTATATGGAGCAGCCCCAGGGATTTATGCAGGACTTATCTTTGTTTTATCGACTGAAGAAGTCTCTTTATGGCCTCAAGCAGGCTCCGAGGGAATGGTATGCCAAGATGGAATCCTACCTATTTTCATGGAACTTTTAACATTGTAAATCGGACCTAAATGTCTACATGCTCAAGACCGTTGATTCAATTCTACTTTTAGTTCTGTATGTTGATGATTTGTTGATCACTGGTTGCTCGACTTCAGTGATTGCTGCAGTCAAGAAGATTCTACATGATAGGTTTTTGATGATCGACATGGGTCCACTATGCTTATTCCTTGGACTTGATATCAGTTAGGATGCATCATGCATCAAACTGTCCCATGCCAAGTATACATGAATTATACTTCAGAGATTTCACATGACAGACTGCAAGTCTACTCTGACTCCTTTCCTATTAGGAGTCAAACTTGAGGATGGTGGGGAGACTCCACTGGTTGACATCACACTATACAAACAACTAATGGGGAGCTTTTTGTATCTTACACACTCCATACCAGACCTTTCCTATGCAGTTGGCACAGTTTCTAGTTTCATGCAGGAGCCACATGAGCTACATTGGAAGGTTGCAAAGTGTATCCTTCGATACGTACAGGAAAATGTTAGAAAAACAGGACCGCAGAGAAATAAAATAAAACAAATGCAGAAACAAAACACAAAAGAAACACAATACAAGAGAGACACAAATTTATGTGGTTCACCCAGTGTTGGCTACGGCCACCAGAGAAATTGCCAGGTCCTTTCTTCATTATTATCTAGCAAATGAAGGGATACAACCTATAGCAAAACCCGTTGTAACTTCATCTTCTTTCTCTCATAGTCTCCTCTCTCAGAATACAATACTTGCCACACTCCATAGCCTCGATACATTTCCCTCATAAAAGAGGGTTTCCTTCTAGGGAAAAAAAACCCTAACATAATCTCTATCGTTAGATCTGCGACCTTATAATGAACGGTCCAGATTTACAATGAGATTAAAATATACTTTTACAAGGCAATTTTTTCTTTGGGGACTTCACCCCCGAACCCTTGCTGGGGGCCCACTCGCCCCTAGACCCCCCAACTGGGGGGATAAGCCCCCTGGACCCCGCAGAGAGGGGGTACCCCCCCTCTGCACTCCCTCGCGTGGAAGAGTGTACATACTTCTGGGGTGTAAATACTTCATGGGGTATAAACATGGATGAAAGCAAGGACCTCTGAATCAAGAAGATAATCAGGCTCCACAACCAATAGGAAACACCACCTTTGGGATTCATTATGCATTAGAATCTACATTATATCTCATCGGGTTTACTAATTCTTACTTGGTTGGTGATAACACTGATCGCAAGTCCACATCTGGTTACTCACTCAGTCTTGGTTCCGAGCCTATATGGTGGTCGATCAAGAAGCAAGTTTCCATTTCTCTATCTTCATTCGAGGAAGAGTACAGAGGGGTAGTTAACATAACCATTCAGGATATGTGGCTACAACATTTTCTCATTGATTTGGGAATTCATTTTCATGGGCCTATCGACATCTGGTGTGACAACCAGAGAACTATGAAGTTCTGTACAGATCCATTTTAGAGGCAACAGATGAAGAACATCGAGATCCACATTGACTACATATGGGACTTAGTACATGAGGGTATCATCGACCTATAGTTTTTTCTTTCAACATAATGGATAGAAGACATCTTCAACAATACCTTCACTGAGAAGAAGTTCCATTCTCCGTGAATTCATCTTGGAGTGAAGGACATAATTTCCTAGCAACTGTAGTTCTTATTTTTACATACATTGTACCTTGAGGAGGGGGTTTTCCCATGAGGTTTTCCCTCTTTCCTCACTTTATTTTCAATGTATCTTTTGTTTTTGGGTACCTAACATGGCTTCGTTTCCGGGACCCATTCTTTATTTTCACCGTAATGATGTTCAGGGGGGTGTTGGAGTTACTTAATACACACCTAGTATTTCATTTTCCTAAGATTTTTCCTTGTTTATTAGTCGTAATTAGTCATTATCCAGTCTCCTATATTTTAGGAGAGAATATTCCACTTGGGTAATATTCTCTTTCAGTTTGACTAGTTGAGTTGATTTTAGATGTTGCATTGGTTTTGTCACCATGCAACATTGTGATTATCACCATGCTAATGCGCGCTTTCCTTGGGATCATCACCATAATCACACATTACCCTTGATTCCTTGATATAATCCTCACTACTCTTTGTTTAGTTAGTTAACTAAAAACTAGTTTACTAGTTAACTCATCTAGGTGGAAATTCACTCTCGTAACTTCCTGAGAGACTAGACTAGGTGGAAGTTCACTCCCGTAACTATTAGTGTATGTCTAGATCACTCTAGACCACCACTATGGTGCATTGGTTCTCCTCCAGTGCACATTCATTGAGTTATATAGAGTATATCATGTGTAATTTATTCATTATTCACAACGGTTAATGAGAATTCTTCCATTGTTTATCTCCCTCTTATTCTTTCTCAATTTCTCTATGCAAATGTGTGTAGTATTTTCTAGATAGATCTATTATGTGTAGGTTTAATAGATTTACAAATAATTATAAATCACTAAAGAGGAACTAGGGTACAAAGTGTCATAGATGTGTCCTATGTCAATTAATTTAGGTGGGTAATGATTTCCTTCATTAGCTCTAAATTCCCTCATTTAAATTTGTTGTATATTTCCTCTTTGTCTTTGTTGTAGATTGTTTATTATTAATTGAAATATCTTGTTCTTCAGTTCTCTAAAATTATTTTTAAATTTCAAATCAAGTATTTGTTTATTTGGATTTATCATAAATATTTTAATTTACATGGGGAAAGGTGGATAGGTTACCTCTTGCCAAAATAGCTTTCCAAATCTATCAAAAAATGAAATCCATAAAAGTTGAAAATCTTTTTGTTTTTTTCCTGCTACAAATATTTGACAAAAATATTTTAAGCTAAATGTGAAAAATATTTTAGGTTTTAATTGGTCATAATAGTCACGTCCCCACAATGTACCTTACTAGCATACACCTTTTGAGGGTGTGCAACAATGCGACATTACAATGCGACATTTCTCACTTGGTTGTTTGGCAACACCAATGATACTTTTTCCCGACTACGCCTCTTCACTTTAAGCATAACCATATTCCATTCTAGGCTACCAATGAGTGACACCCCTAGTCTAGTGTAACTCTTGTATACTTAGACATTCACTAACAACTTTAAAAATTAGTCATATTTAAACATACATCCATGAACATGAGAAGCCAAGAAAATAACAA
>ML776848.1:3675216-3691371 GCA_009831015.1 Picea engelmannii | reverse complement strand
ACTCTCCTTTTCTTCCAAGTTCTGTCAAGCTACCTTCCTTGGTTGTGGACCCTTGATCTTATATGGATTCCAAAGGTATCGAGTGTGAACTATCACATCCTTTGGGGGTGTCATGCCCCTTTGAAAACCCATGTGTCCAAATGAATATATGTGCCTTTTCACAGACCCGGTCACCCAAATGAACCATTGCACCCCTTCATGGATGTGATTTCCCAAAATGAACCCATGCACTCATCAACTATCATTCCCTTTGGGATCAGCATGCCAAAACTTGGTGCGACACTCATGTTGGCATGCCCCAATATCTTAGTTACTTCATACTTAGACAATATCGTTGGCACTTCTGCATGCCCAAGGCATCTACTTGCCCATGTTGGGTGCTAGAGGAACCCCAAGTTTCATCTACTTGAGGACTTCAAAGAATCTCTCTATGCCCATTTATCCAAAGACCTGACATCCTCCCTCATGTCAAGTCATTGTTGTCCCCAACAAAAAAAATAAATCAATCTCCAGGTCTTTGCCTGAACTTGTGCCTCTGTTGCAACTAAGTCTTCTACAAATCCAAAGTTTCCTGCCAACTTAAAACCCCAAATTATTTCAAAGTAAAAACCCTAAGTTTTCCTGCGAAGTGTAAACCCCAATTTTCAACAAAAACAAACTATATTGCACTCAACTCTGGATGATCTATTTTCTGAGTCAATGAAGTCACTTCACCCAAATCCAAGGATGAAATTCACCCAACTTTGTTGCACACTCTCTCTTTGATGTTTCTTCCTTCGTGGTGTTGTTGTTTTCGCTACTTGCTACAATTGATTGTTTCCCACTTCACTTCAAAATTTCACACCCATACTTGAACAAATTCTTCCATGTCTCTACACACAAAATTCCCCCATGCCTTGGAAATATTTGTTAGCTAGTGCAACCATCGTTCCCGAATCATGATAATTCACTTCCCTATGCCCGAAATTAAGTATTTTTTGCCGCATCTCCGTCACTCTTTCCAACTCTAAAGACTAATGAAAGTGTCCATCCTTGCCTCCCCACTGCTACCATTATTTGATCTTCATCAAGGAGATCCTCCACAATTTCTAATTGTTTCACTTCAAAACTATTAGAATGTATATAATTTTGACCCACTGCTCATGTTGCTATATTCCTCATGTCATGAACTAATTGAATGGCCAATCCAATCGTCACACTCCTTGAGACTAGTCACCCTCATGCACAAATTGATCACTTCCTTTCACAATTTGTTACATCTGTATAATGTTATCAAAACAAGGAAATGTTTCCCCTCACCTTGTTTCACCATGAAGTCACCCCACAAAAAATTGATCGACAATAAATTGACTACACTATCCACTTCATGGAACACTTAGCCAATCTTCTACACCAATAACTACAAGTCCATACTACCTTTTACTCACTATTGCATCAATCAACCATATTTTTGTATCTACCTATCTACCCCTTGTAATGGTTAGGATTCAATCTCAACCATGCTTCCCCGAAGCAAGAGAAACATTTGTGCCCAAGTATTCTCTTCATGTTGCAATCTACATGTCCACACAATCCTCCAAACGAAGGAAAAAATCCTCAACTCACCTCCTTCTCTCAATCCACCTAAATGTAACTCAACTATAATGAGTGTGGGTAGCATGCCCTCACTCCTAAACTGTCCCAACAAACTAGCCAAAGTTCTCTAAGTATAATGAGTCATATGAAAGAACTTCCATGGCTTGGGAACATTCGAACTAATAGCAACTCTAATCAATGACCCTCTTGGATCTCTGAGCCATTAAAAAATCATCCAAAAGTCACAAATGTGTTCTCTTCCTCATCCAATGTCCCATACCAAAGGATAGTGAAAACCCCCTAAGTCACTTGATATTATTTCTTCCCATTCAAGTTTACTGGAAACATTTCTTGGTCGACATCCTTGCTAACTCCATCTGTATTGTTGAATGAAACTTCCTTTCACTCACTATAAGAATTCAAATTATGGAAATTTCATCATGACTATCAAGTCATCACATGACCCAAAAAATATGGCTAAGGCACTAATCAACAGGGAACCTCATCCATCGTCTCAACTTGGAATGTACAAAATTCACTTCCCACTTTACCAGAATTAACTGTCCAATACACCTCATCAAAGAGTTACATATATTCCTCAAGACACCTCCATTGTTTCATCAAAATACCCCTAATTCCACCATAGGAATTTTCCAAGAAGGTCACCCAATCTCTCTATGCATTCACCCAACCAAGGCATTAGAAACTACTACAAGACTTCTTCAAATATGCACCACTTGAGTTACCCTCGAGTATGTCAATTTTCACTATGGAAACAAAATAAAATTGAACCACCAAGTCATCCATATTCCCTTAAAATAAATCACAACAACACATAATAAATGTAAGAAATCATAATCATCCATACCTTTCAAATGGCATCATTCGCTGCAACCATGTTCTATGTTGTCTTCGACCTCCTCTTTCCCAAGAAACTGACTCTATGCTTGAACTCCCCTCAATCACCATCTACAACACAACAAATGTACAATACCTTTGTTGTGATACAAGGATGATCCCATCCATGCACTTACGAAATCCATCTAAATCCCAAACATTCCATGTAACTGACCAAACTCATCTCTAATGCCTTGCCATCTCTGCACCTTGAATGATTCTACTTCAAGGCACCATGCACCCACCAACTCTATTTCAAGTCATACTACTTTTAATAGACTATTGTAACTTTGAGAAGAGTTACCTCATCTGAAGGTTGCATCCTACCCACCAACAACCCAACTCAACTCAATTGTTGTTGTCGACAATGCACGACATAGAGACATATCATGATGGAAATGTTCACAGCTAATTTCATGCTATGGAGCTACTCTAGTTCACCCTAGGTTATCAAATTCACCCAGTGTATTCACCTTGATGCAACCGAGAAATTCTCCCCTTTGACATCAATTATGTGATCACCCTCTGCACTTACTTCTGCGATCACTTCTATGGTTAACTCTGCGATAATTTGTGAAATAGATCCTGCATTCATTTTCCTTTCCCAAGTGATCAATTCTCCAACAAACTTTGTGTCTTGTCTCTCCAAGGTTTTCACAAAAGGTCTAGCACTAAATTATGTCAAATTCAAACAAACCAAGTCTTCGTCTATGATCAAATTTGCAACAAGTTCTGCGATGAAGTTTGAAATGAATTCGGCAACCACCAACCTTGACCAACTACTTCATTTCTCCACAAACTCTGATCTTGGTTTGCACAATTTGTGTGCCCAAATCAACCTTACCATTGCATCGTCATACAAACCTCTTTCGTAAGTATGTTGAAAAATACACAATGATCAATTCATTACATCGAACCATTCACCAAGTCTATGAACATTCCCACTAAACTGCCTTTGTAACAAACTACCTTCAAATATTGCTATGATACCATCTGGCACATCCCCACAATGTGACTTATGATCATACACCTCTTGAGGAAATGAAACAATTCAACGTTTCTCACTTGGTTGCTTGGAAAAACCAAGGGTACTTCATTTGGACTACACCTCTTCACCTAGAGAATACCGATACTCTGTTCTAGGCTATTGATGAGTCACAATCCTAGTGTAGTGCAACTCTTGTATACCTAGAAATTCACTAACAATGTTAACACTTAGTCATATTTAAGTATACATCCATGAACATGAGAAATGAAGATAGAAAGAACGAAATAGAAAAGAGAAGCATATATAAAGTGGGGGCAGGGGTGACAAAAACCATGCCTAACACCTGGCTAGGTATTTTTTTATTGTGAAAAAGTTATAATATGAGTGTTATCGGCTTGGTTTAAAAATTCGAAAGAGTCAAAAGACTCCCCTCAATTCACCATGATACTCATACACATATCCATCACCAAGACTCTTTCTGTCACAACCGCCTATGCAACCTCCTGTGATGCACCTCATATGTGCCCTCAACCACAAACTTGTTGTCTCTTATTTTTCGTAGACTTCACAGATTTTGGTTCTACCTCATACATGCCTCCAAGAGACTTGTATTTCCAATATTCACCAAAATCATACCAAGATAAGATCATCCCACTTTGTCTAATGAATCCACCTGAAGGAATCACACTTCCTCCCAAGTGGAGCAACTTGGATCCTCGAGGGAGCTCACCTTCTTCGTCTGACTCATAACTGGAGAGCTCGTCTTGCTCTCCTTATATTCCAAGTTCTATCGAGAAGTCTTCCTTGGTTGTGTGCCCTTTCATTTATATCAACTCCAAAGGTGTCCACCATGAAACACTGTATCCTTTGCAGGTATCGCACCCCTTTGTGAACCAATGTGTCCAACTGAATTTTCATATCCCTTTGTTAGGAACCTAACCCCTCATGTAGGTAGAATAATATATTTCAATGTAATAAAGGTAAATATTAATAAGGCCTAGAAATAAAGAAGAATAAGTCCAATGTAAGAATACCTAATAGAAGCTTCTGCTTCTAGAAGGATATTCATATAGATGGTTCTTTTGATAGACATATTTAATATAAATATGAGTTGATGGTATTAGAACTTTAGTCTTGGATATTATTTTAATAGAGCTCTGCTCTGCTGGAGGTTCCCCCTCGAAGAGGCAACTGAAAATTTCTCTTAGTAATCAAAGTTCTCTTTCTGGTATTATTCAGGTATCATTTTGGTATTATTGTGGTGTTTTTCTTGTTATATTGTTGTTCATTTGCCATATCTAGCTATTTATTTTTGTTCTGCATACTTTTTATATCTGGAATATTACAAGTGGTATCAAAGCACCTTCCTCGGCAGAAAATTAAGGCTTAGTTTTTTTTTCAGGGTAGAGACGTATTCTGACATCTTTAAGCTACATATATATGTCATTACGCGCATAAACCCATGGTCGGGGATTCATACACACAGGAAATACAACTGGTACTTAAGCTCACATATGTTGGCAACCCTTGTAACCCATGTTGGCACCCCTTCGAGTAGTAGAGCATCAGAAAACACCTGTATACGGATCGACCTAGATCTCTTTAAGCCCTCCATAGCTAAATCGATTTCCCCCCTAACTGCTATACTGCCACTAATAACAACACTCGAGAATATACTCTCTAGTAACTGGGTATTTAGGTAGTATGACTAAGGGCACGACCTAACCTTCTTAGTTGGTGCCCTGAGATATTGATTTGAGTACTACTATTGGACCCCGCACATATATCAAAGAGCTATAGCACAGGGAAAACCCTTGTCTGTAGAAACCTTGAATACCTAACCCTTGGGATGGAAACAAAAAAAGAAAACAAAATATATATTGTGGCGCAACTGTGTCTCCTGCATTCGAGTTGCGAAATTACTACACATTTCTTCCTACTAAGCATTTGGGCATTTCATCACTACATTAATCTTCAAATTGGAGTATAACTATGCAGGAGTAAAAAAAAAAAAAATTGGATCTTGTTGGCACCATTTTTTGAGACCTATTCTGTTGGATTTCTCTCTTCACCCTTATCGTAGCCATACCTAGCATTTTTCAACAATTTGTTCTTTCTTGTGGACTCGACCCCCTTCCAACACCCTTATTTGGGCTTTCCCCCATTGGATTCAATGCATCTCCCTAATCTTTGTGACACACTTCACCCATAACCCATTTTCTTTGTGGTCCCACCCGCCCCTTTTCGTGTTCCCTCGTCATCATGTCCCATACCTGCAGCCAAGACTTGGAAGCTCACTTCACTACCTTGCCCTCTAATTTCACATAAACCCAACAAGAAGTGTGACAACTTAGTGCCAATATTGCCACCATCAATCAAAAGATGCATTACTACCCAAACTCAAACAAGAACTAAAGCAAGACATTACTACCCAGCTTGAATCCATGACTATGATAATCTACGCCAAGCTACATATCCATGCAGATATTCCCTTATCTAACCCACCTTTTCATACCGAAGTTAAAACTTCCACTCATTCCCAGAATTTTCAGCCCCATCACTTTCAACATGACCTATGCCTTCCGCGTGTAGATGTGACCAACTTTGATGGATCGGATCCCACTGGATGGGTAACTCAAATGGAACATTATTTCTCTTTGTATGGCATTACGAATGAGTTGGAAAAACTCTGGTATGGTGTTCTCCATCTAGATCAAGAACGTTGGCCATGGTGTAAATGGAGAAAAAATGCCCACCAAGGGTATGTGGCTTGGACTCACTTTGTGGAAGATATTTATGAACGCTTTGACACTCACACCAACCATTTCAGCCATTTGACAAAGTTAAAACATTCTGGCATAGTGGAAGACTTTATAGCTGCTTTTGAGCGACTGAATTTTCGTACACATGGCATGTCCGATTCTTTTTTCCAAGAATGTTTTATTAGTGGCCTCAAGGATGAAATTTTTGCTCATGTCCTCATGGCTCGGCCTCAGAGTTGGGTGGATGATACTAAAAGAGATAAGGAAGCACAACAAGTTGTCTCTTCTCAAAACTAAAAACCCTCCTTTATTCCTTGCACTAAACCATTAAATCCCACTCCTTCATCTACTCCACCAAAGATCCAGAAATTGACCAGGACCGAAATGGATGAATGCCAACTCAAAGGACTTTGTTATAATTTTGATGAAAAATATTTTCTGGGACACAAGTATAAGGAACAAAAGCTTTTTATGGCCATCTCGAAGGATTTTTCAGAAGAGGATGTTTAGGATCCCCTTGTGTCAGGGTCACCTGAACCCAGTGACATAACCCATCCCTCAGACCCTCCAGAAGTAGAACCAGACATTTCCCTAAATTCTCTCACTGGCTTCTCTGCTCCCCAAACCCTCAAGCTAATTGGTTACATCAAGCATACAAAGGTCATTGTTCTTTTTGGAAGTGGAAGAACCCATAATTTTATTCATCACCACAATTCCCAAGAAACTAATTTCTATATTCGTGCAATCAATAATTTTCAAATCATGATTGCCAATGGTGGGTCCATAAAATGTGGAGGGCATTGTGAAAATGTGCATCTCCAAATTGGTGAATACCACCTGAAATATCATATGTTTTCTATCGACATCTACAGTTGTGACATTGTGTTGGGTGCAGAATAGCTAAGGACTTTGGGTCCCATTCTCATGGATTTTAAAGAATTAACCATGCAATTCAACCAGGAGGGCCAACAATATAAGTTTCAAGGCCTCACTGTCAATTCCCCATAAATCATTAGTTCCCATCGCATGGAAAAGATGCTAAAAAAAGGTCATTCTGGCATTATTTCCCAATTCCATGCCATACAAGAAACTAAGACACCCTATGTGTCGTAGGACCTCCAATCCATCCTCTCTAAACATCAAGTGGTTTTTCCATTCCCAGGTACTTCCTCCTTCCCGCAGTGTTCATGATCATTCCATTCTTGTTGTCCTAGGAAGCCTTCCTCCCAATGTATGTCCCTATCATTGCCCCTTTTCCCCAAAAAATGAAATTGAGAAAATTGTTCAAGACCTACTAAATGTAGGTGTTATATGCCCTAGTACAATCCCCTACTCTTCACCTATGATCATGGTCCTTAAGAAATAAGGTTCTTGGCGCATGTGTTCAGACTTCCGTGCCCTCAAAAAACTCACCATTAAAGACAAATTTCCCATTCATGTCATTGATAACCTCTTGGATGAATTGAGTGCCCCCCAGTTCTTTACTAAAGTTGATCTTCGTTTTGGCTACCACTAGATCCATATGAAAGAGGAAGACATTCTTAAGACTTCATTTATAACTCATGAGGGCCACTATGAGTTTTTGTTCATGCCCTTTGGCTTGTGTAATGATTCCTCCACTTTCCAAAGGCTCATGAATCATGTCTTCCATACTTTTCTCTATCATTTTGTCTTAGTTTTATTTGATGATATCCTCATCTATAGTAAAACTTGGACAACCCATCTTGCTCATATAGATCGAGCTCTCCATCTACTCTCTCAATACCAGCATTTCCTCAAACAATCTAAATGTGCTTTTGGTGCCTCAGAAGTCGAGTACTTGGGCCATCTTGTTGGCAAGGATGACGTCAGGGTGGATCCTAAAAAGATTGAAGCTATGCAATATTAGCCTCACCCAAAGACTCTCAAAACCTTGCAGGGATTTCTGGGTTTAATAGGTTATTATCATAATTTTGTTAATAATTATGGAAATATTGTGGCACCTCTCACTGCACTCCTTAAAAAGAATTATTTCACTTGGACTCCAGCAGCTGCTCAGGATTTTCAAACCTTGAAGAAGACCATGTGCACCACTCCATTCCCGACCCTTCTCGATTTCAAAAAGAACTTTGTCCTAGAATGTGATGCTTAAGGGAAGGGAATTGGCATTGTCCTTATGCAAGAGGGTGGGCCTTTGTCCCTTTCCAAAAAAAAAAATTCCGAACGCAATTTGGGAAAATCAATCTACGAAAAGGAAATGTTGGCTATTCTACATGTTGTGGATCTTTGGCACCCTTATCTATTGGAGCGACGCTTCCAAATTAAGATAAATCATCAAAGCCTCAAGTATTTTTTGAAGCAATGCCTTTCCTCATTAGAGAAACAAAAATGGGTGACTAAGCTCTTTTGATATGATTATGAGATAATTTACAAGTAAGGCAAATACAATGTGGTTGTTGATGCACTTTCTAGAAAATATGAAGATGAAGGGTCCCTTTCTTCTCTCTCCTTCATTTTTCTAGATTGGATCCATGTTGTTCAACAGGAATGGCTACACGATCCCAAAAGCTCGCATCTGATACAACAATTGCAATCCAATTCTCCAGTTTACCCAGGGTACTCTTGGCTAAATGATGAGCTTTGATACAAAGTCTGTTTGTATTTAAGTAAACAGTCAAAACTTAAATCCATTGTACTCTTTGAGCTTCATGCTACACTCACAACTAGGCACTCAGGGTTTACCAAAACCTATGATAGGGTCAAATGTTTTGTTTTTTTTTCCTGGGTTGGTATGAAAAAGAACATTCGTAATTTTGTGGCTAAATGTGATGTGTTTCAACGCAACAAGGGAGAAACAGTCAAATCTCATGGCACACTACAACCGCTTTTGATTCCACCTTATATTTGGAAAAATATCTCTACAGATTTTATTGTAGGCTTACCTAAATAAGGAAATAAATCAGTCATCATGGTGGTAGTTGATCGTCTTTACAAGTATGGTCATTTATGTTCTCTTCAATACCCATTTACAACATCCACAGTCACTCGACGTTTCATGGATCAGGTCTTCAAGCTTCATGGCATGTCATATTCTATTGTCTATGATCACGACCCAACTTTCACCAACAATTTTTGGCAAGAATTGTTCAAGCTAAAAGGCACCCAATTGCATCTCAAAACAACTTATCATCGCCAGAATGATGGCCAATCTGAAATTTTCAACAAGTGTTTGGAAACATATTTGAGGTGTTTTTCATCGGAAAGGAAAAATCAATGGGCTCAATGGTTACCACTAATTGAATGGTGGTACAACACTTCATACCATATAGCTACTAGCATGACTCCTTTTGAAGCGGTATATGGACAAAATCCACTTTCAGTTCTCTCATATTTTCGAGGTGTTTCGAAGGTCCAAGCAGTTGACCAAACACTTACAGTTCACGAGGATATTCTTCGTACCCTCAAAGAGAATTTGGTCATAGTCCAGAATCGCATGAAGCAACAAACAGATCAAGGTCACTCTGAATGTCAATTTGCAGAAGGAGATCAAGTTTCTTCGACTGCAACCCTACAAGCAAAATTCCCTCAAGGCTGACCATTGTGAGAAACCGGTGCCCAAATTTTATGTTCCTTATACCGTTCTCAAGCCTGTGGGACATGTGGCCTATCAGTTATCTTTTCCCATTCATTCTAAGCTCCATCCTGTTTTTCATGTTTCCTGCTTAAAGAAGGTGATTGGAACTAAGTGCAAAACTCAAACCAACCTTCCTAAGTTGGATGAAGAAGGCTCTGTTTGACTACAACCACAAGCAATTTTGGACCAGCGTGATCGGCTTTTGCGTCAGTGAACCATCAAGGAAGCGTTAGTCCAGTGGAAAGATACAACTCCGACAGATGCCACTTGGGAACCAACTACCATTCTGCATCAATTTCCCCATCTCAAGCCTTCAGGACAAGGTTTTTTTTAAGGTGGAGGACATGTTAGGGACCTAACCCCTCGCTTAGGTAGAATAATACATTTTCATGTAATAAAGGTCAATATTAATAAGGCCTAAGAATAAGGAAGAATAAGTCCAATGTAAGAAGACCTAATAGAATCTTCCACTTCTAAAAGGATCTTCCTCTAGATGGCTCTTTTGATAGACATATTTAGTATAAATAGGAGTCGACTGTATGAGAATTGTTGTCTTGGATATTATTGTATTAGCATACTGCTCTGCTGGAGGTTGCCCCCTCGAAGAGGCAAGTGAAAATTTCTCTCAGTAATCAATGTTCTCTTTTTGGTATTATTGTGGTGTTGTTCTCGTCATATTGTTATTCATATGCCATATCTAGCTATTTATTTATGTTCTACATACTTTTATATCTGGAATATTACACCCTTCATCCACCCAGTCACCCAAACAAATCATCGTGTCCCTTTCTGGATCTGGTTGTGCCCCTTCGTGAACCCTTTGGACCGACTCTCCCAACCCTTTGGACCGACTCACCCAACCTTGGTGTTCACCTCATGCCGATGTGCCCCAATCTCTTTGTTGTTTCATACTTAGGCAAGCCCCTTGATGCATTCGCATGTCCAAGGCACCCACTTGCCCAACTTGGGTGTCGGAGTAGCCCCAAGTTATGTCTCCTTGATGACTTGAGTGAAGGTCTCTAGGCCATCTTTCAGAGAGATTACAATAATCATATTAAGGTTGATAAGTCAATGATTATGTGACATCATGCCATGTTCTACACCTATGTAGACATATTTGGATGAGACATTAGTTCAGACATCATTAAATATGTTTTCTCCTCTTTGTTACCTTCCATTTTGATTGAAATTTCTATCCTCATGAAAGGGCAAAGAGGCTACACACTCACATAAAGAATTGTGGATTATTAATAGGGAAATTTTAAAAGTAAATTTTTCTTTATCACTTTTCTATTTTTATGAGTTTTAATTTTTACAATGTACATTACATCAAATTGATTTAATAAATATGAAGTTATTTAACTTTATACCTCATAATGCCTATAATCTTTCTCAAAATGCTTATATATATATAGATAGATATGTAAACTTCAAATTTAATTAGAAATAAATTACATATTTCAACTCAATACACAATTCAAATCAAACTTTATAAGTAATAAAAGATTGTTATTCCAGTATTAATAAATTTGATGAGAATTTGATATTCAAGTGAAGATATAAAACTATTTTCAATTATCAATTAAGTCAATAATTGAACAACCAATTGAAACGGGAATGGATTAACTTTAAAACAATCCTCCCTCCTAGTTACTTTTAAGGCAAGTCATCCTCACCATTAAACCCACTATATCAATCTTCCCTCAGAGTTACTTTTAAGACGAATCCTCCTCACCATTAAACCCACTATATCTGCCTACCATAGCAGTAAGCTCAAGCCTAGATAGTAAGTAGTTCCCGGCCTACCCGCTATACACAGTATGGCATACCCAGCCTACCATCGAGTATGCCTGCCGCAGTATCGTCCAACCCGCTAGAAACAACTATTGCCCAGCCTGAGTACTATCATTCTTGGTAGGTGGGAAGCTTGGCACATTCAGATTATAGAGAATCGAAGGACAAACTTATTTGCAACTGTGATTAATCAGAGGAGAAAAAGTTTGGTCTGTTGCAGATTATCAGTAATTTTAAGTAATGAAGTTTTTTTAACAACCCTGAGTTAGTTTATATTGACAAATAGTATTCAATAATGACCATTCTCGCTTGTAATTGATAACTAAATTATAGCAAATTTTAAGAGGAATTTTCTTAATGATAACAGTTTAATTAATTATGACCACAAGAACTAAAATCCAAACCTTAATTTGTCATTTTACTATTTCCTCACACGATTATATAATCGATCTGTCGATTGTGATGTGGAAAACGATTCGTATGTTCCATTGATTGGTTTTAACCTAATTGCACAAATAAAATGTGTGAACCTAATTGCAAACGTGCATCTGCAAATGTGTGAAAATGAATTAAGAATTATTAAGACGACAGGAGAACGCATTATTATTTTACATTAAAATTAATAGGAGAACTATTATTTTACATTAAAAGTAAAAGATAATAAAAGTAAAATCAATAATGACTATACTCTCCTAATTAACAATTAATTGAGTTATTATATGGATTTTGATATCAAATTTATATTTGGTTTGGTTATAATTTTAAAATTAAATTATTATTATATAAAAAAAGTCACAAACAAAGGTGTTATGTTATAGGTTGATTAGTTGATATCTATAAATCTTAAAATTATAGTGATAAAAAATTTAGATGTTTGAATGTGTTACTTATATTCAAAGTGTAAGTTCCAAACTCATATTGACAAAGAAGTGGGGATGTCACATATGAATGCTTGAAAGAGAGAAAGTAATTTCTCTTTACAAAGGTAGCAAACTCTATCATAACTCAATTGTTGTATGAGTTGTTATCTTTTCACTTCTACTAGAATGGTTTCCTTAAGTTCAAAAAAATGAATTTTTAGCCAATTAAAAATGATTTTAGTTCTTACTCCTAGATTAAAAATAAGATTTAAACTTAAATATTATTTATAAAACTATATGCATTTATTCATGTGCTTTCAAGTAATATTTATGGTTGATTTTATACATAAAACTATATATTAACTAACTTTGAAATTTAACTTCTTACTCAAGAAAAACAACCCTTATTTGAATTGAAAATATCATTTCTAAAATAAAATGATCGAAAATGAATGGTTAGAATTTCTATTATATTATCTTATTTTGTCATAATTATAATTTGGAATGTATGGATATGAGAGTTCTGATTTTATTTCTTTTTAAAACAAAATAATAAAAATGTTTTTTTCAAAAAAATTGTGGTCTTCCTATATAATGTGATTCTTTCTATTCACTTGAATCAGGATGTGTGAAACTGGTTTTCCTAAGGAGCATAAATTCCATACACTAAAAGTGACTTGTAACTACAATGTGATTTCTCCATCTGATTTTCTCAACGTCATTTCAGAAGAGAACTCAATTATCTCTCCTAAATGGACCAACCATTTCAAATCAACTCAAGAACCTGTGCTAATAGTACTAGGCTAACTTAGGAGAAATATTCTAGGGGTGTCATGCCCCATGTGTCCAAATGAATCTTTGAACCTTTTCATGGACCTAATCACCCAAATGAACCATTGCACCCTTCCATGGATGGGGTTTCACCAAATGAACCCATGCACCATCAATTGTCCTTCCCTTTGGGGCTGGCATGTCAAACCTTGGTGTGACCCTCATGTTGGCACGCCCCAATATCTTAGTTACTTCATACTTAGACAAGACCCTTGGCACATCTGCATGCCCAACTTGGGTGTTGGAGCAACCCCAAGTTTCATCTCCTCGATGACTTCAAATAAGGTCTCTACACCCATATATCCAAAGACCTTACATTCTCCCGCATGTCAAGTCATTGTCGTCCCCAACAACATAAAAAAATGTGATCTCCAAGTCTTTGCCTGAACTTCTGCCTCTATTGCAACTAAGTCTTCTAGAAATTCAAAGTTTCATGCCAACTGAAAACCCCAAATTCTTCCAAAGTAGAAACCCTAAGTTTTCTTACGAAGTGGAAACCCCAAGTTTCCACAAAATGAAACTATATTGCAATTAACTCTGAATGATTTTTTGCCTCATTCAATGCATTCATTTCACCCAAGTCCAAGGATGAAATTCAACCAACTTTGTTGCACTCTCTAACTTCGATGTTTCTTCCTTGGTGTTGTTTGGTGTTGTTGTTGTTTTCGCTACCTAGTACAATTGATTGTTTCCCACTTCACTTCAAAATTTTGCACCCATACTTCAAAAAATTATTCCATGTCTCTACACACGAAGTTCCCAAATCATGATAATACACTTCCTCATGCCCGAACTTAATCATTTTCTGTTGCATCTTCGTCACTCTTTCCAACTCTAAAGACTAATGAAAGTGTCCATCCTTGCCTCTTCACTACTACCATTATTTGATCTTCATCAAGGAGATCCTCCATACTTTCTAAGTGTTTCACTTCAAAGCTATTAGCACGTATATACTGTTGAACCACTTATCATGTTTATATCTTCCTCATGTCATGAACTAATTGAATGGCCAATCGAACCGTCACACTCCTTGAGACTAGACACCCTCATGGACAAATTGATCACTTCCTTTCACAATTTGGTCCATCTGTATAATGATATGAAAACAAGGAAAGGTTTCCCCTCACCTTGTTGCACCATGAAGTCACCCCACAAAAAAATCATCTACGGTAGCTTGACTACACTATCCAACTCATGGAACAATTAGCCAATCTTCTACACCAAGAACTGCAAGTCTAGACTACCTTTTCCTCACTATTGCATAAATCAACCATGTTTTTGTATCTACCCCTCTACCTATTGTAATGGTTAGGATTCAATATTAACCATGCTTCCCCAAAGAAAGAGAAACATTTGTGCCCAAGTACTCTCTTCATGTTGCAATCTATATGTTCGCACAATCCTCCAAACGAAGAAAAAAATCCTCAACTCACCTCCTTCTCTCAAGCCACCTTAATGAAACTCAACTATAATGAGTGTGGGTAGCATGCCCTCACACCTAAAATATCCCAAAAAACTATCCAAGGTTCTCTAAGTAGAATGAGTCATCTCAAAGAACTTCCATGGCTTGGGAACATTCGAACCAATACATATACCAACTCCAATAAACAACCCTCCTCGATCTCTGATCCATTGAAAAATCATCCACAAGTCAACAATGTGTGTTGTGCCTCATCCAATGTCCCATACAAAGGCTAGTGAAAACCCCCTAAGTCACTTGATTTGGTTTCTTCCCATTCAAGTTTACGTGCAATATTTCTTAGTCGACATCCTTGCTAACTCCATCTATATCGTTGAAAGAAACTTCCGTGCACTCTCTACAAGAATTCAAACTCTGGAACTTTCATCGTGACTATAAAGTGAACACATGACCCAAAAAATATGGCTAAGGAACCAACCACTAGGGAAACTCATCCATCCTCTCAACTTGGAATGTACAAAATTCACTGCCCACTTCACCAGAATGAATTGTCCAATGCACCTCATCAAAGAGTTACATAGATTCCTCAAGCCACCTCCATTGTCGCATCCAAATCTCCCTAATTCATCCATAGGAATCATCCAAGAAGGTCACCCAATATCTCTGTGCGTTCACCCAACCAAGGCGTCTGAAACTGCTACAAGACTTCTTCAAATATGAATGACTTGAGTTACCCTCGAGTCTGTCAGTTTTCACTATGGAAACAAAATACACTTGAACCACCAAGTCATCCATATTGCATTAAAATAACTCACAAGAACACATAGTAAATGTAAGAAATCAAAATCAACCATACGTTTCAAATGGTATCATTCGTTGCAACCATGTTCTATGTCTATTGTCTTCGACATCTTCTCACCCAAGAAATAGACTCTATGCATGAACTCCCCTCAATCACCATCTACAACACAACAAATGTACAATACCTTTTTTGTGATGCAAGGATGATCCCATTGTCCACTTACGAAATCCATCTAAGTCCCAAACTTTCCATGTAACTAACCGAACTCATCTCTAATGCATTGCCATCTCCTCACCTTGAATCCTTCAGCTTCAAGGCACCATGCACCCACCATTTGTATGTCAAGTCATACTACTTCTAATTGACTATTGTAAATCTAAGAAGAGTTACCTCATTTGAAGGTTGCATCCTACCCACCAAAAACCCAACTCAACTCAATTGTCATTGTCGACAATGCATGACATAGATACAGATCATGATGGAAATGTTCCCACCAAATTTCATGCTATGGAGCTACTCTAGGTCACACCAGGTGATCAAATGAAACCAATTTATTCACCTTGTTGCAACCTATAACTACTCCCCTTCGACATCAATTATGTGATCACCCTCT
>ML776848.1:3663926-3675116 GCA_009831015.1 Picea engelmannii | reverse complement strand
CAAACCGAATCGTGGGTAGAGGAAGCGGAATCGTGGTCACACCTGTCTGATTTAATCTTAAAACAAATTTAATCTGAGCAAGTAATTTTTAATCTTGTTACATAGCGGAAAATTTTCCCGTAAGAGTCTTCCGACTTGTATCATAGGCAGAAAGGTGAAACGCCGACTTGTATGTGCGCATCTGTAAAGAACGCATCCGCATGCCACCAACACATATATGAAACGTTAGCAGCACATTCCACCACCACGTGGTAAAGACTCTATCACTCCAAAACCTTTCACACCTGCTATTCGGTAATCATAATTATCTTTTCTAATTCCTTAACGTGGCAATTTAGTGAGCATTATGTAATTTTTTAATCATATTAAGTAAAAGTAAAAAAGTAAACATGATAAACGTATGATTTTATAAATGCAAGGGAGTTAGTTCTTGCATTCTTATTCATTGATTTGGATGTAAGATGAAGAATCTGCCAGCATCTTGAATTCCTGACCATCAGATTAAATTTAGTAATTAAAAGCATGATTAATCGTGCAAGGCTGATAGGGGGGACGCCTATCGACGTAATTAATAGGTATGATACTTGGTAATAGGTGAGAAAGGTATTTAATTAATCATCGATTAAAAATAAAGGTTTGTGATGGTAATGGTATGATACTTGGTTATAGGTGAGAAAAGTATTTAATTAAACATTGAATAAAAATAAAGATTTGTGATGTGTAGTTGATTATTTTAAAGTCTTTTTATTTAGAAAAAAAATAAAAAAAACAATATATTAATTTATTTTTGAGTTATGTCAAAAATATGGATAGAGTGGTATATCATTAATAAGTATGATACATGGTAATAGGTGAGAAATGTATTTAATTAATCTTAAAAATGAAGGTTTGTGATGGTAATGGTATGATATTTGGTTATGGGTGTGAAAGTTATTTAATTAAACATCGAATAAAATTAAAGGCTTGTGATGTGTAGTTTTTTTTAATGAGGATTATGGTTTATACAATATTTTATCTTATCATGTTTATTCATATTATTATGTTTTTTTATTTATATTGAAAGTTTCAAAATTATTTGGAAGTTGAGTAATAATATTGTTTGGTAATAATATATTAAGAGGTATTTTAAGATAATTATGAATAAAAGTATTTGGGATTTTTTTAATTTATTTACGGATATGTTTAAAGAGATTGGATCTAATGGTGGAAAGTGAGTTTTTCACTATTCTACAAAGTTCAATTCCAGTGAAGAGCACCTTGAAGTAATGATTGAACATGTGTTACAGTGAGATATATTAGATTAATTGATATCTTAACCCATGCACAAATAAGTGGATCATAATCCCACCCCATGTCCTTCAAATTTACCCTCGGATGAGGTGTTACTATGAACATCATGATCATACGACTGCTATCCATTGGTGTTGCCCCCGGGCGATATTGACTCCTCTCAAGGCCAGATACTAGCGCATGGTTTATCTTCCAAGTTCGGTGTAATAACCAAAATTTTATCCTATTGAATAGGATGGCGGTTGTAATTGAGAGGCTTGGTATCAGTGACTTGAATGGTTTTTATAATTCGTTTGTGATCGCAGTTATTATGAAGGAGAGTCATAAATGTTGCCTTGAAGTCCACAATAATACAATGTGTATGGAGGGAATAAATATTGAAGATAGTCAAGGTTTTTTTTATTTCTCGGTTGCGAATCCCCCCCTTCAATCACAATCCTCTTAGACTATGTCCGCTCTTTTGGGTTCGTCTTCCTTGTTAGCATGCCTCATGAAAGAGGAAGGGTATGCAGAGGTTGTGGATATTTTCACAGTTTTGGAGGAAAGCATAAGATCTCTTCCCCGACAAATAATGATGTTAACAGTGAGCATTAGGACTTGAACCCGAAGGACTTGGACCCGAATGGTACATAGAGTAGGATTTGCATGGTAATGAGGGTGAGAAAGAGAGTTTTTGGGTTGCATGGTGGAATGAGAGGAATTTCCACCAAAAACTATTCCGGGAGGTGTCAATACATCCCCAAATATTAGCGTGGATAGAGTTATCGAGAAGCTGACCAAGACTTCTCCTCTGGTCGAAGGTGAAGGTTCTCATCTCAATGATGAAGGTGATTTTACTAGGGAGCCAAATATTGATTCCCAAAACGTCACTCATTGTGAATAAACTAGTATTGCTCGGTTTTATGAGGACCACTTAAAGATCATATTTGAGATGCAAAGTGAAATGGAAGACCAGATGTTTAGACAAAAAATGATGGATATGAAACTAGACTTGTTGTTTGTTATAGAGCGGCTCCAACAACATGTCATTTTCCTTGACTCGCCATATCCTTCATATCACAATTACAAGGGAAGCCAAACATTTTCCTTGACTCGCCATATCCTGCATATCACAATTACAAGGGAAGCCAAACCGACGACTGGCTTTCCTATTCAGATAAGTAGTTATATTTTGTTTAAATGTTTGTTCTCTCTGGGCATAATTTTTTTCTTGCTATGACTCTTTGGTTTAAAGTATCCAAAGATAAACTATAAACTGCTTTAAAAATTCCCCCCCTTGGGCATGACTTTACAGACTTTACATATAGTAAGATCTTGGTACTCGGGTTGGTTTCCTTTGTTGGCCCCAAGTAATAGGGTCTCTTCAATGTACTTTGATATTTGTTAACAGACGGTAATATCATCTGCTATCTTACAAAAAAATAAATATTATCTATGATATAGGGGTGAGTGCAAACTAATGATGGGCTCTCATAATGATTTAGTGGGAAAGAAAACATCGAAAAAAAAACAATTTGTTAACTTGGAGGAACTATTCAAGGTACTTTTACAATGAATTTGAATATGTTGTAAAAAGATGAATGTAAGAAAATGAATTAGCTTTCCAAATATATAATTTTTATTTATAGAAATTGTGAATAACTATGTGAAATTTGATTTTTTTCTAACAATGGTATGTTATTTTTCAAGAAAAATATAAGGTATGTGTTTGGATTAGTGCATGTGTTTAGTAAAGAACCCATTGTTTTAGTTAACATATAACATATAACTTAGGCTCAACTTGCAAAAGTTATAGAAAAAATAAAATATGTATGTATTTTTAGATTATGTCAAGACAAAACTAGATTAAAGTAGTAAAACAAATTAAAACAAATTATATATTCTATGTCTCTAGTTTCATCGACAATGCGTTTCTTTAACCGATAGAATAATAACATAAAACATAGATATATATAAAGGTGTTTATAAAAATGGAATTTTTTATGTGTTTTCAAACCAAACCACTAGGTTTGTCATCCCAAATCTAAATCTAAGGGAAAAAAATATGGAAACATGTACGCTAGAGTTGTCACTCCCACTCGAAAAAAAATCAGATGAAAATATGTATTCCTAAAGAACGTAGGAACATGAACACACATTTATGTTAACACAAAATAATTATCTCTCTCTCTCTCTCTCTCTCTCTCTCTCACACACACACACACACACACACTCTATGTAGTATTCTATATATAAAATAGTATGCACAACATAAACATTTTAGCATAGAAATGGCAGAGAAATAATGATATAACCAGAACAATACCAGAATAATACCAGAATAACACCAGAAAGAGCACCTTGATTAATGATAGCAATGTTCACTTGCCTCTTCGAGGGGGAAACCTCTAGCAGAGCAGAGCTCTATTACAATAATCTCCAAGACAAGATTTCCATATCCTCTATTCCTATTTATACTAAATCTATCTATCCAAAAGAACAATCTAGGGAAGATCCTTCTAGAAGAGGAAGCTTCTATTAGGTCTTCTTACATTTGACTTATTCCTTCTTTTTTATAGGCCTTATTAATATAGACCTTTATTACATGGAATTATATTATTCTACCTACATGAGGGGTTATGGAGGTTAGGTCTGTAACATGCCCTCTCCCTTAAAGACCATCCTTGTCCTCAAGGATTAAGATGAGGAAATTGTTGTAGAATGGTGGTCGGTTCCTAGGTGGCATCTTCTGGAGTTATATATTTCCATTGGACTAGCACTTCCTTGATGGTGTGCTGATGAAGATGACGCTCTCATTGGGCGATGGCTGCTTGTGGTTGAAACCATATGCAACCTTCTTCATCCAAATCAAGGATACTAGTTTGAGTCTGGAATTTAGTTCCAATCACCTTCTTTAAGAAGGAAACATGAAAAACAATATGGAGTATCTGATCTAGATAGATGTTAGTGGCCACCCACCTATTCTACTGGCTCGAAAAATGATTTTCCACCTTGGCAGTTTTTCAATAGTTTTTCGGGTTCCAAACTTTCAAGGTCATTTTTAGGCCCTAAACGACGTTTTTTGGGGACTTGGAGCCTAGGTAACTAGAAAAGGCCTTGAACTGGGCCATTCAAAAAAAATTCTTCTCGGTTAGACCTTTCCAACAGGCTATTGTGCGCCTAAAACGAAGATCGTATGCAAAAGTTACGACCTCGGGAATTTGATGTACTAACTTACCCAAACGAGGCCCACATGACTTTTGGCACTTCATCTCCTAGGGTTAGGTTTTTGTATGTATAGGATTTTTGACATTCCTAATTATTGTAAAATGTCTTCACAGCCTAATTGTAAACATCTTCTTGCGAATGAGCACAACTCTCACATCTCTTCTCAGAGATAAGCCACCACCATTCCAACAATCTTTTTTTCCGCTGCATTTTATAGTTTCATCTTATTTTCTTATTGAATAGAAAAGCAATTTTACTGTATCTATGTTATTTTTTGTTAAGCATATTTTAATAATCTATATTCATTTCGTTCTTCTCATAAAATTCAGATCAATGGTATCACATCGGTCTACTCCTTTTCATTTTAATGCATGTCCCCAACAAGGTGAGGGTACAAAGAATTGGTTCTCGATCTTGTTTCTCTTGAGGAAAAAAGATCTCACATGCCCAAGTGACCTCTCATGGAAGGAGAAAAGAAAGATGGCGCGACATGAGATACTTTCAAAATGTTGCTTGAGGAATCCCTCATGCAACAGAGGAATGAGATGATGAATAGTTTTGCGCAAATCCTTCGGTTACTACCAATAGGAAACACATATTTCTTGAACGGAGGCATCACCCCCTTCAAGGTACAAATCAACTTCGATATCCCTATATTTGAAGGTCAGATAAACGCAGATGTTGTAGACAATTGATTGAATCTACTAGAAGGGTATTTTTATGTCCATAACTTTTCGAATAGAGAAAATATTAATTTTTCACTCCTCAAAGTCGTTCCCCATGTCAAAGATTGGTGGGAAACTTTCTGTGAGAAAGAGGAAACAGAGGAACCCTCATTATTTACAGTCACAACCACCTGGGAATCCTTCAATAGTGTTATTGAGGAACAATACTACCATGTCAAAAGTTATGACGACTTGTATACCAAAAGGACCACACTGCGGCAAGAAAGAGACCAAGCAGTTCCAAAGTTGACAAATATCTTCCATACCTTCCGCACCAAGATGGGTATCAAAGATTCAGAGCGACATTTGGTGCTCAAGTATCGTGGTACTTTGCATAGATACATCCTGACCGAAATGGAATTTCTGGACATCTCGTCCTTGGGCATGGCATACCGATTTGCCGTCAAAATCGATAAAAAGATCAAACAAAAGACGCGACAATTTGGTCCTAGGAACCCCTCATAGAAAAATCAAGGAAAGGGAGGCCCCAACCCATAGAACAAAGTACAAAGAAAATATGGACAATATCAGTACAACTAGTCCAATTCGGATGCAAAGAAGGACACCGAAAAGACAAAAAAAGATACCAGGAAGTGGTGCGACTTCCATCGTAGCCCTTGTCATAACATTATTGACTGCCGCTCAAAGTAGTCGTTGGTGGCTGAATTGAAAGCATCAGAATTAGATGCAGGTTTTGACTATGAGTAAGAGCCAGAAAGGGAAAGCCATATCATTGAAACAGAACCCAGTGCCAGTATTTCTACCACCAAGCTCTAGCCTAGTGAACCACACGAGCCAGAAGAAGGAGAGTGCCTCTTCCATTCACAGATGTGGTTTAAAGACACCTCATTGCACTTCATCATTGATAGCGGTAGCCAAGAGAACCTCATATCTGTAGAGGTCATCAAGCGGTTGGCGCTGCCGAAAATTTCGCACCCACAACCTTACACCATTGGATGGCTCCGCCAAGGAAGTGATCTCTGCATCAGCCAATAGTGTCAATTTTTGTACGACATCAAGTTCTCAAATATGAGGTATTGTGTGATGTTGCTCCTCTTGAAGTACGTAATGTTCTTTTGGGCCAACCTTATTTATGGAAACATCATGTTTTATATGAGTCTAGGCCTCGTAGTGTTATTATTACTTTGAACAATAAATTGTACAGGATACCCGAGACAGTCCCTCCTAGTGTTATTTCCTTTATCTCTGTCAAGAAATGTAGGAAGGTCATCTATCAGAATGGGAAATTTGTATTCTTTGTGATTCTCTCTTAGAGTGAGCGTAATATCGCAGCCACATCCAAAGCCTCCACGTCTGATCTTTCCACAAAATAGAATCAAATGGATAAGGTCGTGGAAGAATACTCATATATCTTCTCCTCTCCTACCAAGGTACCTCTGCACTACCAGGTCAAGCATCCCATCGATCTGACCCCAAGTGCACCATTAACCAATGGGTCAGTCTATCACCACTCTCTGTTAGAAAACGAGGAGATCAAGAGGCATATGCAATAACTTCTCCACAAGGGGCTCATTCGTCCCAGCTCATCGCCTTGTGGGAGCCCAATCGTGCTAGTGAAGAATAAAGACGGGACCTGGCGATTGTACATTGATTACCGAGCCCTGAATAAAATCACAGTCTAAAATCGGTACCTGATTCCCTAAATTGATGACCTCCTTGATCAGCTCACAGGGGCCAAATACTTTAGTAAGATTGATCTAAAGTTTGGCTACCACCAGGTCCTAATAGAACACATAGATGTATGGAAGACTGCTTTCAAGTCAAAATAATGTTTTTTTGTATGGTTGGTCATGCCCTTTGGTTTGACAAATTCTCCAGCAACTTTTATGAGGATGATGGATGATATCGTACGACCTTTCACTAATAATTTTGTAGTGGTGTATCTGGATCACATCCTCATCTACAACAAGACTTTGGAGGAACACTTGCAACATATTCAATAGGTTATGCACACCCTGCAGTAGCACAAACTATATGAAAACTTGGAAAAATGCTTCTTCGACATGGACAAGGTCCATTACTTAGGCTACATCATTGATCAACATGGTGTGCATGTGGATCCAACCAAGATCTAGGTCATCCGTGACTGGCCTGCCCCAACCACACTCACTAAACTTCGAAGCTTCTTGGGCCTCGCCAATTTCTATTGTAGGTTCATGTTGGGATTCTCTCATATCGCATGGGCCCTCAGCCAAGTTGATAAGTATATCAGGAATTGCATCGCGTGCGCTATTTCCAAACAAACCACTAATAAACAAGGCCTTCACACCTCTCAGCCTACTCCTAATAGGCTGTAGGAATCCATATCAATGGACTACATGTTGGGCCTCCCATCCACCAAGATGGGAAATGGTTGTGTTTTTGTGGTTGTTGATTGCTTTTCCAAGATGGCGATTCTAGCCTCCCGCAAGAAGAACATTACAACAGAATCCATTGCCAAGATATTCTTTGAACGATTATGGGTATATTTTGGGATCCCACAAACCATTATCTCAGACCTTGATAGTCAGTTCCTCAACTCATTCTGGTTGAGCCTCTGGTCACTGTTGGATACCCAACTCACCAAATCCAATTCCTTCCATCCCCAGATAGATGGATAAACTGAGGTTTTCAATCAAATGGTCATACAGATCCTGCACATGTACAATTCAAAAAACCCCCGCGCATGGGATGAGAGTCTTCCCTATGTCCAACATAGCTACAATTGATCCCTGCATAGCTCAACTAGCCACAACCCCTTTTAGGTGGGGTTGGGATTCTAACCATTGGGCCCCATGGATGTTGCACTGCCTCTGGCTACCACCTTGGACGACTCGTGTCCTGCTCCACCAGAATCTAACAAAGAGAACTATTTCATTGAGTGGATCCAACACATCCACCAACAAGTTTAGGATATTATACATAAGTCTAACTCCAAGTACAAACAACGCCATGATCAACATCGGGTGCCACATAAGTTTCAGATCGATGATAAAGTTTGGTTTCATTTTCAAAAAGAACACCTTACAGAGTCCCATTGGAAGCTTCTCCCACTTTGTTATGGGTCGTATACCATCACCAAGGTTGTGGGTGACAATTATTTTGAGCTCAACATCCCCCCCTTCCTTTTTCTGCATCTAGTCTTCATCATGGCTCTCCTTCAGCCATATTTCCCACCATTATTCGACACCTCATAGATAACATAGTTGACATAAAAAGAGGTCAAACCTAACTACATGCAACAGGAATCCAATGATCATATTGTGGACACACAAATCAATGCCACTCGACAACAAAAGATCCATCTTTATAGAGTAGTCAAAGCAGGGCAACTCCTACACCAAGGCAAGTGGCTCACCCGGGGCCAAATTCAACAGAAATTTCCTCATTTGATGGGGGAGCTCATCGTAATGGAGAAAATTTCTTCCTAATGAGGGAGGATTGATCCAGGTGGATATTGGTGGCCACCCACCTATTCTACTGGCTCGAAAAATAGTTTTCAACCTTGGCAATTTTTCGACAGTTTTTGGGTTCCAAACTTTTAGGGTCGTTTTGAGGTGCCAAACGATGTTTTTTGGGGATTTGGGGCCGAGGTGACTATTGAAGGAAATGCCTTGGGCCAGTTGAAAATTTTTCTTCTTGGTTAGACGTTTCCAATGAGATATCATGCGCCTAAAACGAAGATCATATGCAAAAGCTATGACCTTGGGAAGTTGATGTACTAACTTACCCAAACGGGGCCCACATGAATTTTGGTGCTTCATCTCCTAGGGTTAGGTTTTTGGATTTCTATGGTTTTTGACATTCCTAGTTATTGCAAAAGGCCTTCAGAGCCTCATTGTAACCATATTCTTGTGAATGAGCGTAGTTGTCACATCTCTTCTCAGAGATAAGCCACCACCATTCCAACAAGCTTATTTTCTGCTACATTTTATAGTTTCAACTTATTTCCTTATTGAATAGAAAACCATTTTTATTATATCTCTTTTATTTTTTGTTAAGAATCTTTGAATAATCTGTATTCATTTCGTTCTGCTCATAAAATCTAGATCAACATCAACTGACTAGTTAGAGATAATTGATAATCCACTGATCCCATACACTTGAGAACTGTATAAGGACAATGAAATTTGGGTCTAAGTTTCTGATAATATTCAAATTTGAGTGAAATCTTCTTCTAAGGTTGTAGTCAAAGAAACACTTGGTCCCCTTCAACAAAATGTCCTTCAGAATGACCTTGATCTACTTGTTTCTTCGTGTGATTCTAAGCCATGACCTACTTCTCTTTGAGGGCACATAGAATATCCTGTCACACAGTAATATTTTTTTCAACCGCATGAACCTTCGAGACCCATAGAATATATGAGAGAATCGATGGGGACTTTATCCAGGGGATCAAAAAATTCTCAAAAATCAAAGTGTTTTAAATTTCTCAAAAACATATTCATTATGTAGATCTGATCCTCACAATCCAAACACAACTTTAACGGGCTCAAACAGAGTTTGTATGAGAGAGATATCACATTCTATCCATTTTTCCAAACAGGAAAAAATATGTTGATTGTATAGTCCGTACAGGCCACGTGGAAACTAACCATACGATCATATAGGATGAATGGGCAGGTGGCGACCTAAAAAGGTTGATTCTACATCGATACGTGGACCAATCCATTGTTGACATGTGGCCCATCCAGGGACCACCACATGACACCCCTTTTGTTTGGTAAAATTTTGGATTTGGACTCTGTGGGGGTTGAACCCTAGACCTTCGAGTGAGAGAATGGATAGCGCGCAGGATGGACTGCCAGTCTGCCTGCGAGTGTTTCTTACCCATGTAGTTCTTAGTTTGTATTTAAGTTTGAATTAACTGTTGGTTCAGTCGTAAAAGGGCTTGGGATTTGCCCCATCCTGTGGTCACCATACACCTTACCACATGTCCAACAACACATGGAACCAATGGTTAAGCCGATAGTTGCAGGAGTTAGGTCGGTGCCCGACCACATGGGGCCATGCGACCGTAACCTCCACTGGGAAAGCTAATAACACCCTAATGGTGCGATAGTTTTGCCCATTTTCCGGAACTATGTGTGGTGTTGAGTTTTAGCATGGAAAACACACAAAGGTCAAGTTAGTCACACAATGGGTGCATTTTGACAATCGGAGAGAGTTGGTTATTGGAGAAAACTTCTAGGAAGTGTATTTTCTTCATTTTTTAGCTAAACCAGGTGCAGGAAGAGCCCAACTAGGGGTTTTGGGGAATTTTGGAGCCATTGGAGCCATCTATTTTTCATTTTGAGCATTATAAAGCATTGATTTTAACACTTTGAGCATATAATGAAAATGATCAATTGGAAGCTGGACCATGAGATGTTGCCCAAGAGAGGGGTGAACTCCTTTATAATTTTGTTGTGTTATGTCCTTATTTTGTTGGATTTTTATGACTGTTTATGTTGTTCATATTAATTAAAAAAACTCATTAAGTTTATTTATTTCAACTTGCTCCAATTTCCTAAGACACATACATATTTCACTTGCAATTTTGTATACACAAACATTTTTCATTTTCATATCAATTTGGTATTAGAGCTTAAGTTTTCAGAAGGTTTGATTGGTTCCAAGTGCTTTTTTTTTTCTGATGATTACAAGGTTGAAGATCACAAGAGGAGAAGGGAAACTTGTAGAGCCAAGTTTTCAACTTTCAAGAAGGATAAAAATACATTTACCTTAATCTTGAAGGAGGCATTCACACAGTATGGCTCATGAGGAGAGTCATGAAATTCCTACTTCAGATGAAGAAACTTTTAGAAAATCCTTTTATGATATGACATAAATGGTGAAAGTTTTATTTTAGGAAAGTAATCCAAGGTTTCAAGGTGAAATCTCAAATCCTCCACAAAGTAATGAGGATAATGGTGATAAGACTACAAAAGGAAAAGAAGGAAATGGTGATACTCCACCTCCTTCACCT
>ML776848.1:3638306-3654473 GCA_009831015.1 Picea engelmannii | reverse complement strand
TCTTTAAATTTGCAGGAATATGTAACATGTTTTATTATTTTTTTATATAAATGTCAAAAAATTGTGTTCGCTACTTTTTTTCTACTCACACGTATAGAGAGTATGTCATTTCTTACATCTTTACAACCTGTCCTTCATACTGGTTGCCACAAAGGCCCTTAAAATTAAAATAGTCCACAAGTTTGCTTGTCAATTTGTATATCACATAACTATGGATGCTCTTTGTAGGGCATGGAACAACAGAGGCACATTTTAAGCCTGTCAGCCCAAGAACCCACGATCTAAAATCTGCGTAAGTATGGAATGAGGGCTCTGTGCATGCTCTTTAAAATATCATCCCCATACTTTATAAAAGTACATATTTCATATGTATAAAAGTAAATATCTACTTTATAAAATTACATATTTCGTATGTATAATTTATGTTGTCCACGAACCTATAATTTGATAAATTTCAATTTCTAGTGTCGAGGAGCCCTTGTTTTAAAGAAAACTAATTCGAGAATGCTATTTTTTTTGTCCTTTTTTCCACCACCCTATGTAATAGACATTAGTACTATTTTTTTGTGCTTCGATCCACTAGCGCATGTAAAACGTATCTAAAGAAAACTAATTCGCGAATGCTAAATTTTTTGGACACGAGCCCCTTAAAATTCAAATAGTCTGATTGTCAATCTGTATATCGTGGAACACTCGGTGCTATTTGTAGGACACGAAACAACAGAAGCCCAATTTCCAGGTCCCCAGCCTGAGAACCCGTGATCCAAAAATAGTTTCATGCATGCACTATATATCTAGTTAATCAAATTACATATTTGGTATGTATAGTTTATGTTGTCCAGGAACCTATAATTTGGTAAATTTCAATTTCTTGTGTCTAGGAGCCCTTTTTTTAAAGAAAACTAATTCGAGAATGCTAGTTTTTTTGTGCTTTTGTCCACGAACATATGTAACAGATCTAGGTCCTTAAAATTCAAATAGTATGCAAGTTCGATTGTCAATTTGTATATCGTGGAACTCTGGGTGCTATTTGTTGGGTGCAAAACAACAAAATCCCATTTTTCAGCCAGCCAGCCCGAGAACCTGTGATCCAAAAACTGACTAAGTATGGGGCTTCGTCCATGCTCTAGAAAATATCATCCCCATACTTTATAAAGGTACATATTTTGTATGTATAAAATTAAATATATACTTTATTAAATTACATACTTGGTATGTATAATTCATGCTGTCCAAGAACCTATAATTTGATAGATTTCAATTTCTTGTGTCTAGGAGCCCCTGTTTTAAAGAAAACTAATTCGGGAATGCTATTTTTTTCATATTATTGTCCACCAGCCTATGTAACAGATGTCAATACTATTTTTCTTTTTTTTGTCCACGATCGTATGTAAAATGTATGTAAGGAAAACTAATTCGGAAATGCTAAATTTTTTGGACACGAGCCCCTTAAAATTCAAATAGTCCACAAGTCTGATTGTCAATTTGTATATCACGGAACTCTCCGTACTATTTGTAGGGAACAGAACAAAAGAAGCCCAATTTTTTGCCCGAGAACCCGGCATGAGGGTTCTGTGCATGCCCTATATATCTACTTAATCAAATTACATATTTGGTATGTATAATTTATGTTGTCCAAAAACCTATAATTTGATAAATTTCAATTTCTTGTGTCCAGAAGCCCTTGTTTTAAACAAAACTAATTCAGGAATGCTAGTTGTTTTTGTGCTTTTGTTCATGAACCTATGTAATAGACGTAGGCCCTTAAATTTCAAATATTCCGCAAGTCCGATTGTCAATTTGTATATCGCATAACCATGGGTGCTATTTGTAGGCCACAGAAACAACAGAAGACCAATTTCCATCCCGCCAACTTGAGAACTCGTGATCTAAAACTTCAAATAGTCTGCAAGTCTGGTTGTAAATTTGTATATCGAGGAACTCTCGATGCTATTTGTGGGGCACAAAACAATAGAAGCACAATTTTCAGCCCGCGAACCTGAGAACCCAAAATAATGGTTTCGTGCATGTTTTATATATCTACTTAATCAAATTACATTTTTGGTATGTATAATTTATATTGTCCACAAACCTATAATTTGATATATTTCAATTTCTTGTGTCCAGGAGCCCTTGTTTTAAAGAAAACTAATTCAGGAATGCTAGTTTTTTTATGCTTTTGTCCACGCGCCTATGTAACAGATGTAGCCCCTTAAATTTCAAATAGTCCACAATTTCGATTGTCAATTTGTATGTCACAGAACTCTGGGTGCCATTTGTAGGGCACTGAACAACATAAGTTGAATTTTCAGTGCACCAGCCTGAGAACCCACATGATCTATATATCTACTTAATCAAATTACATATTTGGTATGTACAATTTATGCTATCCATGAACCTATAATTTGATACATTTCAATTTCTTGTGTCAAGGAGCCCTTGTTTTAAAGAAAACTAATTCGAGAATGCTAGTGTTTTTGTGCTTTTGTCCATGAATTTTTGTAATAGATGTAGGCCCTTAAATTGAAAATATCCCGCAAGTCAAATTGTCAATTTGTATGTTGCGGAATGCTGAGTTCTATTTGTAGGGCACAGAACAACAGATCCCAATTTTCAGCGCGCCAACCCGAGAACCCACGATCCAAAAACTGGCAAGTATGGAATCACATTCCCATACTTTATAAAAGTACATATTTCATATGTATAAAAGTAAATATCTACTTTATAAAATTACAAATTTGATATGTATAATTTATGTTGTCCAGGAATCTATAATTTGAAAATTTTCAATTTCTATTGTGTCCACGAGCCCTTGTTTTAAACAAAACTAATTTGGGAATGCTAATTCTTTTGTGTTTTTCTCCACGAACCTATGTAACGGAAATTACTACTATTTTTTGGTGTTTTTGTCAACCAACATATGTAGAAAACTACTTTGGGAATGCTAAATTTTGTACTTCAACTTCCTACCCACGTGTTTGTACTCGGTCACATTTATTCCAATTCGAACCTGGTAGGGGATATGCTTCCATGCAACACTTGTTTAACTAAATCCCCCACCTTTCCATATCTTTCAAACTTTAACGTCAATGTCAGAACGATGTGAATTTTGTCTCTATCTAAATAAAACAAGTATCAAGGACTCATCCACGATGGTGTATTTATGATCTTCATAGAGTTGAGAAGCCTCCAAATCTTCGTATCCCAACTCGAAATTGGTGTGATATCCTTTAACAAAAATGTTTTGAGGAACTGAGATGCGAATATTATCTGGAAGAGGTAGAGGTGAAACAAATATATTACAATTTTCATTATAACATTATTTTTAAGCCTTTAATTTAATTTCTTAACAAAAATTTAAAGGGTTTTTTTCTCTTACTATGAGAGAGCTAGGCCATCTGTGAAAATTTAAAGGGTTTTGTTCTCGTACTATGAGAGAGCTAGGCCATCTATTCTTCTAGAAAAAATACCCTCTAAAGGGGTCTTCCAGTTTTATTCTCTCACAATGAGACTAGTTCAGTGTCTGTTTTCCTCTCTTCTATTAGGTTTAGTGTGGAAGTATAATTTTCCTAACATGTGGTATCAGAGCTCGGTTTGAAAATCTTCGATATGATATAAAGCCTAGGTTTAGTAAGAATCATAGGTCAAAGATATTTAAAGTTATGTTTAAAAGAATGATAGGTAGCTCGAGGATAAAGATAAAAAAATTCAATTGAATATCTCCTTCCAGATCAAGAACAATGGGAAGAAGTTTATCTAGGTACCATTTCGATAGGTATGTCAAGGGAATAATGGGAGAAACTCAAAACAAGAGAAATGACTACGATTTGACTTTGTCTTGCAGATTTGGTGCTATTGAATGTCTCAGGTGAAGACTTAGACAATAAATTGTGGGAGAAGTTGGGAATCTTGTACCAATCGAAATCCCCGATAAACAAGTTGATCCTTAGAAATAATCTATATCTTTTGAGGATGAGTGATGGTAGTTTGATAACTACAATTTGAATGCATTTAATACCATAATAAACAAGTTATCATTTGTATATATCAAAATCACCATGGAGGAAAAATGTATTATCCTATTATGTTATTTTCCAAACTCCTGGGATAACTTAGTCATGGATATAGGGAGTAATTCAATGACATTAGAACTAGAAGATGTGGTTTCATATCTATTATAAGAATAAATGAGAATAAATAAAATGGAAGGATCGACCAAAGATTCTTTAGTGGTGAGAGGTCCATTGATTGATAGAGATAACTGGAAATGCGGTAAAGATGGGAATTACAAAAGGTACTAAAAGTTGAAGGAAATGGAAGTCAGTACAAGATCTTATGAGAAGCAATCAAGAAAGAGAAATACTATGTTAGATAAGGGAGGAGTTGTGTACCTCGTGTCTGTAGATTTTAACCTTGTACAATATTTACTGGAAACATATTTTCAGTAAAAGAACATAAAATATACAATGGCAAATACAAACATTACACAAAGATTTTTTCCCTGGAAACCCAAACCGAGAAAACCAACATATTCTATATACATTCATAATGATACATTTTTTACAATACAATATACATATAGGAGCCAACGACATCCAAAACCCTAATCCAATGACCTCGATTAGTAAAAAACCCTAATTCCTTAATCGGAAATAGAAAATCATCGCCAAAAAAACATGTGCCAAAAAATTGCCCAACAATGGACATGAAAATCGAGGAAACACAAAAAACAATGCAAAATTGTGACATGTTTCTCGAGACAAAAAAAAATCATTCAAAGAATATAACACATACCCAATATTCTCCCACTTGTTGTTTTTTTTGCATACATGGGGTTACAGGGTTACATAGTCAACAATCCAAGGAAACAATGCCCATGGATCCTCTACACCAAGAGAACTTCTCAGTGCTCACAAATTTTGTTAATGAATCTGCAACATTCTTCAAAGTGTCCACCTTCATCAACAATACTTTATTTTATTCAACCATGTCTCTCACAAAGTGATATTTAATATCAATATGTTTTTTCTTTGAATGATAAGTTTGGTTCTTCGCCAGAAAAATTGCACTCTGATTGTCACAATCTGTCCTTATAGCTTGTTGTACCAAACCAATACTTGAACACAATCTTTGTAACCATATTATTTCCTTACTTGCATGAGTGGCTGCCATGTATTCAACTTCTATAGTTGAAAGTGTCACTACAGGGTTTCTTCTTCTCATCCAACTTATTTCTCCTCCAAACAGGTTAAACACATACCCACTTGAAGATCTCCTACGGTCTAGATCTCCATCCCAGTATGCATCCACAAAGCAATGTATATCCACCACTTTGTCCAATCCCGATCTTCCTTGGTAGCACAATCCATAGCTAGAAGTGCCATGAAAATACTTGAAAACCATTTTTATTGATGTCCAATGCTCCTTCCCTGGTTTTGACATATACTTGCTCAAAACTCCCATTGCATGTGCAATGTCTGATCGAGTACAAACCATTTCATACATCAAACTACCAATTTCACTCACATATGAAACACGATACATGTCCTCCTCATCTTCTTATGTCTTAGTACACTGATCCACAGATAACTTTACACCTACAAGAATAGGAACCTTGACCGATTTACATTCCTCCATATTAAACCTCTGCAATATTATCTCGACATATTTTCCTTGATTTCACTAGTTGTTTCCTCTTTTTCTGATCTCTTCTAATTTACATGCCAAAAATGAAATTCGAAGCATGAAGATCCTTCATGTCAAATTTAGAGGACAACTAAGTTTTCACATCTGAATAATCTCCTTGTTGTTTCCTAGCAGCAACATGTCATCCACATACAAGATCAAATAAATAAAATGATCACCAATTAATTTAAAATACACACAGTGGTCCTATTTGCTTCTTATGAAACCAAGTCCCAACATATAAGTATCAAATTTTTGATACCACATCCTTGGTGATTGTTTTAAACCATACATGGAATTTTTTAGATTGCATACCATCTCCTTCTTTACCTTCACATCAAATCCTTTTGGTTGTTTCATATAGATTTCTTCTTCGAGATCCCCATGTAGGAATGATGTCTTCAAATCCATTTGTTCTACATTGAAATCAAATGCAACAAAAATAGATAACAAAATTTGTATAGAAGTTAACTAGGCAGCAAGAGAAAAAATCTCACCAAAAACAACTCCCTCAGCCTGGGAATAACCCTTTGTTACTATCTGAGATTTGTATTTCTCAACTTTTCCTTCTTCATTCAGCTTCTTTTTGAAGACCCATTTGCTGCCAATGGGATTTCTTCCAGTCGGAAACTCCACTAGATCCCAAGCATCATTCTTATCCAAGGTTGCCATTTCTTCATCCATGGCCTTTTTCCAGAGATTTCCATCCTCTGAATCCGTTGCCTCCCTGACAGTTCTAAGATCATCATCAGTAATAGACAAAGCAAAATTTGAACAAAAATTAGATGAAGTACACCTTTCCAGGAGCCTTCTTTGTCAAACCGATCTCCTCAATACTGGAGTATGAGGATCTTCTTCTTCCAATTCATGTTCTTCTATAGAGTCTGATTCATCATCCTTTAAGAAAAACTTTATTTTATCTAGTTCTTCCTTACTTGGTAGGACTTCATATTTAACAACATCCTTCATTTCTATAAATACCACATGTCAGTTATACACTACCTTCTTAGGTTTTGGGTGTTGATAATATGGTAGCTGGGGGGGGTATTTACATTCATGTGTAAACCTGACGAGAATAGAATATTCTAGGAATCAATAAGAAACCCTAATTAGTTGGCTAATAACCCTAGAAGACAAGTCGGCTCAAGAGAATGATTTGTATTAGGTTATTATCCTCCAAGAGAAGAAGTTGCCTCAAAGGAAATGTTATATACTAAGTGATTATCACCCAAAATGAGAATTCAGCCCAGACAGTCTGGTAGAAAACAATATAAATACAAGAAGGCACTCTTCATTTTGGCCAGTATTTTCATAACTATAGAAGCACAGTTGTGTGCACTGTAGTTGTCCAGTTTGTGTGAAAGTCCTAGGAGAAGCTGTTGTTGGCATTTATGCAATCTGTATTTTTGGATTTTATCGGTTGTACTCTCTGATCAGTTTTTCTTATTCTTGCTTGGTGCACTATCCTTGGAGAGAGGTGTGCCACCTTGTTTGGCTATTATGCTTGGGGTTTTCTTCCGGAATCCTTCTCTGTCAAGGATAAGGTGCGCGGGGGTTGCTTTATCATATGGTTGGGTGAAAATATTGCTATATTGTCTATGGTTAAATGAGAACATTCATTACTTTCTAATAGGTTATGGTCCCACACTATCTTCGAACAATCTAACCATTGGAAGATAGATTGGGAGGATTTGCTCAGTTATAGTTGCAGTTGCAGCCAGTTCTTGCTGCAACAATGAAACCCTAAACCTCTTGTTAAGGCACCTTAAGTGAAGATATTGACCTAATTTCTAGATGGCCTAGTGCACCCTAGACTAGCACATCTCATGGTACTCTCAACAAGCTCAGATGTCAAGTTTGAGTTTTTCGTCAAAATCAAGGGTTGACCCAGTCAAATAAGTTATGACATACTCTATGAACTCAGAAAACAAGTTAGAAGGGGCTTCTAACTTTAGAGCATGGAAGACAAGGATTGACTTCATCCTTTCCAAGAATAAAGTGTTGGATATCGTGAAAGGAAATATCGTGGAACCACAGTTCAAAGAAGGAAAAAAGAAGGAACCTCATAACGTTACAGTTATGGAGAAGTTCAAAGACAATGGCATCAATTCCATGAGTATCATAGTGGACTATATAAAATACCACTTGATACCCTACATCTCCCATCTTGACTCATCTAAGAAGATGTATGATTCCCTAATAAACCTCTTCTTGATCAAAAACATTGGACATGTAATGAGTCTGAAGAATGAGCTCCATGACATGAAAATGAATGATGATGACAGCATAACATCATACTTTGTGAGAATCTCTCATTTTAGAGATCAACTACAAGCCATTGAAGAGATCATTTCATAGAAGGAACTGGTAAATATAGTACTCAATGGTCTTCCCAAGACATGGGATGCATTTTCCGCAAGCATGAACAGAAGAAGTATCCCACATTTGAAGAACTTTGAACTTGTTGTTCACAAGAAGAATCAAGGATTAGTGAAAAAGAGAAACCCCAAGACAAATATGATGATCAATCCTTCACAACAAAGTTCAAGAATTTTAGGAATAAAAAGAAGTTTGGCTCCAGGAAGAAACCAAATCAAGAGAAAGATATGTCAAAAATGCAATACTTCAATTTTTGAAAGTATGGTCACTACAATAATCATTGTTCTGAGTTAAAGGAAAGGAAGGAAAAACACAAAGCATCAATTGTTGAAGAAATGAAACCCTCAAAGAAATCCAAGAAGGCCAAAACAAACTTCTTCTTCTAAGACAAGGTAAGAACACTCTTCATAGTTCTTGTACATACAATGTTTTATGTACATATCTTGCATATCTATTTCCTAGAAGATAATATGTTCAAAGATAAACTACATCTATGGAAGAACAACAAGATAAGGATTGCTATCACAATGACTACAAGTCAGGCAATACACATTAAAGGATGAAGTACATCAACAACCCTTGACAACAATTCATGTGGAAGTTATTACATAAGTAACAGCTGCAATATAAGCCGAATTCAGAATGAATATTGAAGAAACCTAGAAGGAGTAAAGACAGAAAGAAGTCAACAATGAAGAGGAAATTGGAAAAATACTTATGACACTTTGCAGAAGGCAATAAGAATGCAGACAGAGGCATGGAGTCTGTTATATGGAGGGAGTCGATTATATATTTCCAAAAGAATATCATTCATTCATGCATGAAGAAAGGATTAGGAGGGAGATAATCCTAAATTATATGATCCATTGATGATGATGAAGTATCTATCCATGGTAGGAACCATGAAAAGAAGCACATGTTCATTTTGACTTTAGAATAAGTCTTTCTCGAAAACAACCCTCAAAGTATCCCTGGTTGTCCATCCACGTCTATGATCCTATGATGAAAGGAATAAGTTGGAATATTAAGGGCATGGAATATATAGAAATCTCCATGGACCCAAGAGATAAAGAGAAACATGAGGAAGAACATGACCTGAACTCACTAAAATAAATCAAGAAGAGGAAATGAAAGTTGTGGTGAAGAACAATGTATGAAAGACTTATGAATGTAAACATTGGGAGATCCAGAACTAGAGGTTCTCCCAGATGGAGGGAGAAGACTATGATAATTGCTTGTTCCAGTAAACCCGACATACCTCTACGTGAGCCATTATATCGTCCACAATATCCATGGGTTGGAGTTTACATCAGATGAATGCAAGAATGTTCTCCAAAATAATTGAACAAAGAGCGTATGTAGAGAAACCTCAAGGCTTTGAGGTATACCAGAAAGAGACCCTTGTATGTAGATGGAAGAATATTGTGTATGGATTCAAACAACTTGGTGCAAAGCCTCTCATGCACAACATAAGCATGGTGAAAACCTTCTGTGATAAAAATCAGAATGGTTACTCAAAAGTCTAGGATGATGGATTTCTAATACATGACAAACTCTCATGATGACAATAGAAGTGCCACATGGATATGTTCTAGGAGTTTTGCCACGATGTTATGAGCTAGCAGGAAACAAAATAATTGAATTCAACTATGATATAATGTAATGATCATAGCTATATGAAGCCTTCAAAAAACTAGTGTTCAAAAAATACTAGAGTACATTGAGATCAAGCATTAACTTCTCCATGATGAATTCCATAAAAGAGAAAGTGGTTCTCCAATATATATCTCCACAGATGAGAAAATAACCAGATATTTTGGTAAAGCCTATGTCCAACCTGGAGCTCGTGAAGATGACTTCCTTATTAAAAAAGGAAGAGGTGACTCCCAGGTTGGGATGGAGCACTGATGTGCTATTGATTTATGGACAGTCATTTTTCAAGTTCAAAAAATGGTCCAAGATGAGCAGTTCCTTTCCAGTTTAGAAAGTGGTTTGAGATTTCTGACGAACAAGAATTTTACAGTTTGGAAAATGGTCCAGATCAAACAGTCATTTTCGTAATGAAAATGGTTCGATGGATTGTTGATGTACCATAGACAATGATTCCCCTTGTTTACAGTGTGGGGAAATGGTCTAGGAAAGTCTCTCTTCTTGATGGTCACTCTCAGTAGGGGTCAACAAGAGTGGTCTGCCTCGTTGGACAGTCATTCTTTCGAAGCTCACAATTGTGAGAATTTTTTAAGAATTGTTCGTTTTGGAGGTTGGTGCAGGATAGTCATTTCCTTAGGAAATGGTCCAGACTGTCATTCCCTAGGTTAGATTCATTCTCTCCAGGTTTCACTTTTTTTAGTGCCAGATGAATGGCCCAGATAGGTTAATGGTCCAGGTTTAGAAATCAAGGACAAGCATTCCCTAGGGTAGACTCATTCTTTCCAGGTTGCACTTTTTTTAGTGCCGGAGGAATGGACCAAATAGGTGAATGGTCCAGGCTAAAAAATTAGGACAATTATTCTTCCTTGCTTGAGAAGAATAGTACAGTCGCTCATGACTAATATTTTACCTTCTGAGGGAATATACTCTTCCAGATCTCATAGATGTGAGTGGAAAATTGTCCCAGATGATTCAATTTATATCATGACATTGTTTTTCTGTGTAGGTTGATATCAAATGATATGATTTCTATGGAGATTGTATGTGTTTGGACAGTAGATGTATTCTACTATGGTGGATGTGTTCCATTGATTATGACTATTTTTCACTAATTAAGTAGTTGTGTGCTACTTGGTGTGGTAGTGTACCACTGGGTTGTAGTTGTGTACTACCACGGATAGACACAGTTGTGTTCTATTGAATGACATTGTTTTGATTGCCATCAGCTAGATGGATAGTCAGTGTGCTAGTAGACTAACATTCCCTAGGAGGAAAATTGCAATTATTATTCTAGGACATATGTTTGGATTAGAAGAATAGTCCTTGTACCCCATAGTCCTTGTATCACTCCTTGGAGTGAGTGACTTATTCAACATCATGTCTGATTACTCAGATGGAGTATGGTTTTGGGAGATGATGCAGTTGATATTATCAGATGACACTGAAAATGATAATGGTGCTCATGATTTGATCATGAGATAGTCTGTGTGGTTATGATGATGCTACTGATTCATTGGTGTGTTTGTGATCCAGACCATTTCCTTCAAATACCTCCCTAGCTAAGAGGGAGTGCTCAGATTATTGTAGCTTCAGGAGGTATTTACCTTCAAGTGTAACCCTGAAGAGAATAGAATATTCCAGGAAGCAAGAAGAAACCCTAATTAGTTGGCTAATAACCCTAGAAGACAAGTCAGCTCAAGAGAATGATTTGTATTATGTTATTAGCCTCCAAGAGAAGAAGTCAGATAAAATGAAATGTTATATACTAAGTAATTAGCACCCAGAACAAGAAGTCGGCCTAGGCAGTCTCGTAGAAAATAGTATAAATACATGAGGCTAGTCTTCATTTTGGCCAGTATTCTCAGAACTAAAAAGGCACACTTGTGCGCACTGCAGTTGGCCAGTTTGTGTGCAAGTCTCGGGAGCAGCTGCTGCCGACAGTTCTACAATAGGTATTTTTGGATTTTATCGGTTGGACTCTCTGATCAGCTTTTGTTATTCTTTTTTGGTGTGTTATCCTTGGAGAGAGGTGTGCCACCTTGTTTGGCTATTAATCCTGGGGTTTGCTTCCATAATCATTCTCTATCAAGGTTAAGGTGCTCGAGGGTGGGTTCGGCCTATGGTTGGGTGACAGTTTTTCTATATTATCTATGGTTAAATGAGCACATCCATTAATTTCTAACACTCGATTCCAAAGCTTATAACCTTTGAGACCATCTTTATATCCAATAAAGATACACTTTTCATCCTTCTTGTCTAGCTTACTCTTGTTTTCCTTTGGAACATGAACATATGCATCACAACCAAATACTTTGACATGTGTGAGAGAAGATTTCTTACCAATCCATACCTCTTATGGAGTCTTTTCATCCAACATTGATGAGGGTGATATGTTGACCAAGTAACATGCACTAACCATTGCCTCTGCCCATAATTCTTTCCCTAACCCAACACCACTGAGCATGCACCTTGATTTTTCCATTAGTGTCATGTTCATCCTTTCCGCAACTCCATTCTGCTAAGGTGTATATGGACTAGTCTTCTGCATTTCTATACTACATTTCCTACATAATTTTTCAAATTCATTTCCGCAGAAGTCTCCGCCATTATTTGTCCTCAACACCTTAATTATTTTCTCTGTTTTATTCTCAACAAGAGCCTTAAACTCTTTAAACATGTCAAAGACTTTATATTTCTTCCTCAGGAAATATATCCAAGTATTCCTCAAAAATTCATCTATAAATGAGACACAGTACACGTATTTTCCCAATGATGGGACTAATACAGGTCCAAAAACATCACTGTGAAATAGCTATAAAATTATTTCTTTCCTCGATGCACCAGAGGGGAATCTTACTCGATTATGCTTCCCATATACACAATGTTCACAGAAATAAAAAATCTAGAGAGTATTTAGACATACCTTCAACCATACGTTTACCGTGTAGTAGTCGAAGACCCTTCTTGATCAAAATCTGGACCAGGGGTCAAAATTTTGCTCAAATTTCAAAGTGTTCGGAATGCGATGAAAACGGTTCCATTGTGTCTGTCTCATCTTCCTGATTCTGTCGGTATATTTACTTTCTCAATTGGAGTCCATATGGATAAGTTATCGCGATCTGTTCGCCAAGGAAAACAGGCAAAATTTTTGATACTGACTGTACCTGTCCGTATAGTCCATACAGTGGTGACATGGCAGAGGTCGTATGACTCACACATGGCAGTTGACATGGCAGTTGGTGTTTAGCTAACACGTGGCCGAATAGGGTGTTGACACGTGGCATTTAATTGTCGAATGGAAAGGTGCCACATGGCCCAATCAAGGGCTGCCACGTGGCACCCCTTTATTGGCTATTGGTTATTGTTTGGTTTATTAAAATTTATATGGATCCATGGGGTTTGACCCCCAAACCTCTCCACACCATCGAAAGCTTTAACAAAGGCCAACCCACCAACGCGCCACGCCATGGTTCTTATCAACCATGTGTTTAAAAATTTATTTCAATTTGAAAAATGTTGCAAAGGGAGGGGGTCGGGCCAGGGCTTAGCCCCGACCCCAATTCTATGCTTTGACATGTGACCACTATTCAATGGATTGGCGCGCGAGGGTGTTTTAACGATGGCCTTTGGTCGTATTAATATTTACATATGGCCACGTTATATAGACGCATTTGCGCGGGGGTTCAAACCTTATACAAAGCCTCGGTCACACTATGTTACACATGCCCATACTCTTCGACAGAGCGCACGCACATATGGTTATTATAACAGAGCACGGTTTTATCGCACCACATATGACCGCAACATGGATTTTGGCGCAGAGTTTTGGTTTAAAGCCCGGGGTTACATGCGCCACCCCATATGACCCTTGCCACATATATGCACGCGGATTTAAGTTGGGTTTTGGTTTTGGTTCAAACATGTACGCGCCACTTGTCACTTCAATATTAAACAGTGGCAACTTAGCCCTTTTGGTGCACGGGGAACGTGGCCACATGGCCCCATGCGCCCAACACCTCCGTCCTTGGGGGCTTTAATTTCGCTAACGGTGCGACAGTTTGGCACCAATTTCGGAAGGTGTGCATGTGCTGAGTTTAGGCACGGAAATCGCCCAGAGGCCAGGTTCACTCACACACAGGTGCGAAATGGCGAACCAGTGACAGGAGCTTGAAGGGGAAAAAATGGCAGGAGGCCTAACTTCTTGAGTTTTTGGCCAAATGAGGTGCCAAAAAAGCCCAGCTAGGGGTTTTTGGACATTCTGAGTCCATTGGCACTGTTTTCACAGGCATTTGAATACTTTTTTTGTAGTTTTTTAACCATTGAAGTTTGAGGAAGCTCCGGGGAGTTTGAAGCCCTCATTGTTTGAGGCCTTGCTCATATGAGCACATGTCTATTTTCAGAGTTCTAATAGTCATTTTTGGGGTTTTTTATGTATTTTGAACCCAATGGTATAGTCTGTAAATCTATTGGAGTTGAGCAGTAGATTGTAAAAGAACATTTGACAAACTAATCCCAAAGAGTCTAGTCCATTGAAGGAGGCTCAAGGAGATGTAGCCCAGAGAGGGGTGAACTCCTTTTTCATCTTGTTATTGTTGTGAGTTTGTTGTGTTATTTGTTGCACTTTATGTTGCTGTGTATTGGTTTATAGCACATAATTAACCTTTTAATAGAAAATTTACTCACACATGAACATTGACAAGAAGAAGCAAGAACTTAACACATAAACCATCTTGCATATTTTAACACATGAAGCAAGGTCTTGCAAGGTTTATTTTATTTAAGTAGAGGGTGCTTGCATAGAATAACAAGTCAGCCTTCTATTAGTAGATTAGATGGTATCAGAGCATAGTTTGTTTTGCTCATGTATTTGGCAATGATAGCTTGAGATTTAGCTGTTGGTATTTGTGCAAGTTTTGTGTTGAAGTTTGATATCTTGCAAGGATGGAGGAAGCTTCAAACATGGATAGTTCTCATACATCTTCCGAATCTAAGTTCTTTGACTAAGAGATGTTTAAGGCATTGTTAACCATGAAATATATGGTACAAGAGTTGTGGAAAGATAGAGAAGAGAGCATTGTCCTTCAAGAGCAGTCGATGGCCATGAAGGAGGAGAAAGACCAACTTCTTGAAAAGCTGCATGAGATGGAGACTCAACTCCATGAGGCAAAGGAAACCCTTACCAAGTACATGCATGAACATGAGGTATGTAATGTTAGTTTATCTTCAAATTCCTCTCAAGAAGATTGCATTAGTGTTTTTGAAAATCACACAAGAGGAATAGGGTCCAAGTTATTGTTAAAAATGGGCTATGAAGGTAAAGGGTTAGGAAAGCATGCACAAGGCATTGTTGAGCCTATTGTGGTTGAAGAGAAACCTAAGTATTGTGGTCTTGGTTATGAATGAATTGATGAAACAAATTCCAAAGTTGAGGAGACAATGGAAAAAGTTCCAAGAACAAATTTTGTTTCAAGTTCACCTCCTCAAGAAGGATTTAAAGGTGAAAGTTCAAGAACTTTTGTTGAAATTTCAATCTCTTCAGCATGCAAAACTTGTGTTCATGATGAATGCAAATGTGTGAAACAAAAGAGTTGTGACGGCCATGAGGATGAGAACAGATTTGTGGGTCTTCAAAAGAAGGCTTGTAACTCTTCAAATTCGCCTCCTCAAAGGGGCGATAAAGGTGAATGTTCAAGGTATAAATCTGCCTATAATTCAGTTGCTTTTGATTATGATAAGCATGATAAATTTGCATGTAAAAATGGAAGAAAAAGTCCATGTACATATTGTGGTTTATATAACCATCATGTTTCAAAATGTTGGAAAAGATTGTCCACTTTCAGGAAACTTTCCAAGCAAAGGCAACTTGAAAAGAGCATGCAAAAGATTTGCACCCATTGTCAGAAGAGGGGTCATCTCATTGACCAATGTTGGACATTGCATCCAACCACTCATCCACAGCACAAGAAGCAGTTGGATGAAAAGATTGAGAAGAATGGAAGAGGAGATTTCATCATTGATGTGAGTCAAGATGATTCACAAGAAGACGACTTTCAGCAGAAGAATTTGCCATTGAGTTGGCTTGGTAAGAAATGGTTAGATTTCTTGAGTAAGTAAGGATTGCATTCTTTCTATTGTAGATGCACATTTCAACATTATCTCTTCATTTTCGTTGAAGTTTGATAAGTTGCAGTAGTTATCATAACTTGCAAGATACAAGTTTGCATGTGAATACATTTATTTTTGAATGCATACTTGTGTTATACCACCTCGTCAAGAACATGTAAAAGAGGGGTATGTTGTTCATTTGTTGCAGCCATATACATTTTTCATATTCAGCTCTTTAGTACCCACATGTTTTGGGTTTAAGTACCTATGTTTATACTGGAAGGAGAGTTGAAGAGCTATGTGCATGCATTTGGTTTTGTGAGTGCATAAACAATGAACTTGATGATA
>ML776848.1:3616977-3638256 GCA_009831015.1 Picea engelmannii | reverse complement strand
CATTGTCCTTCAAGAGCAGTTGATGGCCATGAAGGAGGAGAAAGACCAACTTCTTGAAAAGTTGCATGAGATGGAGAATCAACTCCATGAAGCAAAGGAAACCCTTACCAAGTACATGCATGAACATGAGGTATGTAATGTTATTTTATCTTCAAATTCCTCTCAAGAAGAATGCTTTGGTGTTTTTGAAAATCACACAAAAGGAATAGGGTCCAAGTTATTGTTAAAAATTGACTATGAAGGTAAAGGGTTAGGCAAACATGCACAAGGCATTGTTGAGCTTATTTTTGTTGAAGAGAGACATAAGTATTGTGGTCTTGGTTATGAACGAATTGATGGAGCAAATTCCAATGTTGAGGAAACAAATGAAAAAGTTCCAAGAACAAATTTTGTTTCAAGTTCACCTCCTCAAGAAGGCTTTAAAGGTGAAAGTTCAAGAACTTTTGTTGAAATTTCAATCTCTTCATCATGCAAAACTTGTGATCAAGAGGAATGCAAAGGTGTGAAACAAAAGAGTTGTGACAGCCATGAGGACAAGAACAGATTTGTTGGTCTTCAAAAGAGAGCTTGTAACTCTTCAAATTCACCTCCTCAAAGGGGCGATAAAGGTGAATGTTCAAGGTATAAATCTACCTATCATTCAGTTGCTTTTGATTATGTTAAGCATGATAAAATTGCATGTAAAAATGGAAGGAAAAGTCCATGTACATATTGTGGTTTATATAACCATCATGTTTCAAAATGTGGGAAAAGATTGACCACTTTCAGGAAACTTTCCAAGCAAAGGCAACTTGAAAAGAGAATGCAAAAGATTTGCACTCATTGTCAGAAGAGGGGTCATCTCATTGACCAATGTTGGACATTGCATCCAACCACTCGTCCATAGCACAAGAAGCAGTTGGATGAAAAGATTAACAAGAATGGAAGAGGAGATTCCATCATTGATGTGAGTCAAGATGATTCACAAGAAGACGACTTTCAACAGAAGAATTCGCCATTGAGTTGGCTTGGTAAGAAATGGTTAGATTTCTTGAATAAGTAATGCTCGCAAATTTTCTGTTGTAGATGCACATTTCAGCCTTATCTTTTCATTTTGTTGAAGTTTGACAAGTTGCAGCAGTTGTCATAACTTGCAAGATGCAAGTTTGCATGTGAATGCATTTATTTTTGAATGCATACTTGTGTTATACCACCTCGTCAAGAACATGTAAAAGAGGGGTATGTTGTTTATTTGTTACAGCCATATACATTTTTCATATTCAGCTCTTATGCACCCACATGTTGTGGGTTTATGTACGTATGTTTATACTGTAAGGAGAGTTGAAGAGCTATGCACATGCATTTGGTTTTGTAAGTGCATAAACAATGAACTTGATGATAGTCATCCTAAATGACTCATGATTGTAGCATGATTGTTTATCATTTTTTTCGACTTGTCATTTTGGAAGGTTGATACGTTTCACATGAGTCTTGACTTGTGTCGATATTATCTTGACGACTATGTGGTGTCGTTCATGTTTTCGACTTATGTTTAGTCGATGGTGTACGTTGGCTTGTAAGTTGATTTTGAGTACACCAAGATGCAGGAAAACACCATGTGCTTTGATGAAGCACAAGATGCGACAGTTTGCTTGAAGAGCAAAAAGACTTTGCTGTCATTATTTTCAGTCTTGTGTCAATTTGTTTTCAAGATTGATGGTTTTCTTGGCTTGTGACAAGATGTCACAGGAAAGTTTTTGCAGCCATTGGAGAGCGGATTGTTGACGTCAAAGAGTTCACAAGAGGGACTTGATTCTCAGTGGGAAGGTTGGCAGTATTCCAAGCACAGAGAGAACAGTGGGTCAGCAGCAGCCAGAGAGCAGTGGTTGAGGGACATAGCTAGTTGCAGTGCAAGGCATGTCAAAGTATCCAGGTGATTGTCGAAAATACTTTTCAAGTAGAATCAGTTGATAGAACTTGAAAGGAGAAGAGTATTGAATCTCAGTTAGATAATCCTAAGCTTTTGTGGGTCCAAAATCCTTTCAGTGGGAAGGTGTGATCAAAATCTGGACCAGGGGTCAAAATTTTGCTCAAATTTCAAAGTGTTTGGAGTGCAACAAAAATAGTGCCATTGCGTCCATCTCGTTTTCCTGATTTCGACGGTATATTTACTTTCTCAAACAGAGTCCGTATGGAGAAGTTATCGCGATCTGTTCGCTAAGGAAAACAGGCAAAATTTTTGATGTTGACTGTACCTGTCCGTACAGTCCGTACAGTGGTGACATGGCAGAGGTCGTACGACTCACACATGGCATTTGACGTGGCGGTTGGTGTTTAGATGACACGTGGCCAAATAGGGTGTTGACACATGGCATTTAATTGTTGAATGGAAAGGTGCCACGTGGCCCAATCAAGGGCTACCACGTGGCACCCGTTTATTGGCTATTGGTTATTGTTTGGTTTATTAAAATTTATATGGGTCTATGGGGTTCGACCCCCGGACCTCTCCACACCATCAAAAGCTTTAACAAAGGCCAACCAACCAACGTGCCGTGCCATGGTTCTTATCAACCATGTGTTTAAAAAATTATTTCAATTTGAAAAATGTTGCAAAGGGCAGGGGGTCGGGCCAAGGCTTAGCCCCGACCCCGGTTCTATGCTTTGACATGTGACCACTATTCAATGGATTGGCACGTGGGGGTGTTTTAACGATGGCCTTTGGTCGTATTAATATTTACATATGACCAGGTTATATAGATGCATTTGCATGGGGGTTCAAACCTTATACAAAGCCCCGGTCACACTATGTTACACATGCCCATACTCTTCGACAGAGCGCGCGCACATATGGTTATTGTAACAGAGCATAGTTTTATCGCACCACATATGACCGCAACATGGATTTTGGCGTGGAGTTTTGGTTTAAAGCCCGGGGTTACATGCGCCAGCCCATATGACCCTTGCCACATATATGCGCGCGGATTTAAGTTGGGTTTTGGTTTTGGTTCAAACACGTACCCGCCACTTGTCACTTCAATATTAAACAATGGCAACTTAGCCCTTTTGGTGTGCGGGGAACGTGGCCACATGGCCCCATGCGCCCAACACCTCCGTCCTTGGGGGATTTAATTTTGCTAACGATGCGATAGTTTGGCACCAATTTCGGAAGGCGTGCATGTGCTGATTTTAGGCACGGAAATTTCCCAGAGGCCAGGTTCACTCACACACAGGTGTGAAATGGTGAACCAGTGACAGGAGCTTGAAGGGGAAAAAATGGCAGGAGGCCTAACTTCTTGAGTTTTTGGACAAATGAGGTGCCGAAAAAGCCCAGCTAGGGGTTTTTGGACATTCTGAGTCCATTGGCACTGTTTTCACAGGAATTTGAAGACTTCTTTTGCATGTTTTTAACCATTGAAGTTTGAGGAAGCTCTAGGGAGCTTGAAGCCCTCATTGTTTGAGGCCTTGCTCAGATGAGCACATGTCTATTTTCTGAGACTGAATAGTCATTTTTGACTAATTATTATGCTCTGAACACATTGGGATAGGTTTCAGATCCATTGGAGGACTTTTACAGGTGTTTTTTCCACAGAGAAGCTCAGGGAAGCTTGGAGGCCACATGTAGAAGAGGTCATGATTGGAAGAGACAAGATCCATTTTCAGAGTTCTAATAGTCATTTTTGGGGTTTTTATGTATTTTGAACCCAATGGTACATTCTGTAAATCCATTGGAGTTGAGAAGTAGCTTGTAAAATAACATTTGACAAACTAATCCCAAAGAGCCTAGTCCATTGAAGGAGGCTCAAGGAGATGTAGCCCAGAGAGGGGTGAACTCCTTTATCATCTTGTTATTGTTGGGAGTTTGTTGTGTTATTTGCTGCACTTTATGTTGTTGTGTATTGGTTTATAGCACATAATTAACCTTTTAATAGAACATTTCCTCACACATGAACATTGACAAGAAGAAGCAAGAACTTAACATATAAACCATCTTGCATATTTTAACACATGAAGCAAGGTCCTGTAAGGTTTATTTTATTGAAGTAGAGGTTGCTTACATAGCATAACAAGTCAGCCTTATATTAGTAGATCACTTCTCTCCGATATGCCCCAATATTTGATGCCACAACATAACCATATCTTGAAAGACTGTAGGAGTGATTTCTTCTTCAACTCCAATATCAGTAACAATGGACCTATTACACCCATCACTAATAGTGCTTCCTTGCAGTTTATATAGAGTTCCAAACCGAAATCTCTTCAACAACACCATTGCTCCTTGAACCATCCTGTAGGTTTCCTTTTCAAATATTCTTTTTACCCCTGCATTGTCCATTTTTCTTACATAAATCAAATTTCTGGCCAATCCTAGAATGTGTAGAACATCAGTTAGTTTTATAATCCTTCCATCTATGAGCTGCAACTTGACTTTTCCTCAACCTATGATTCTGGTTGTTGATTCTTCACCTAGGAAAAATTTACCTCCATTGTAACATTCCCGACCATCGACCCCATGGTCAGGCCAACATTACTACATGGAAAAACACTACTGTAACATATTATGCATTCTTATGAAATAAAATTGCTTGATTACAGTTAAACACAACGTAAGCACATTAATACCGTTAGCATACATAATCCACGACATTAATAATAATTCACGAATACAACGAAATACATGTAAACATTGCTAGAATCACAGACATACATATTTAATTGAAATTATACGCATGTATATACTTATCTTTTAGAATGGATGTAATTCACCAACTATGTGTAGACCTCCCACAAACCTCCTAGCCTTGCTCATCACTCTCAGTAGTAGGTCATCCCCAAGCTGGGACTAAGCTCCACCGAGTAGGGATTCCTAGACTAGGTAGGGAATACAGGAAGACACACAGTCACAGGAGAAGGATCCTCTCCTAGGAGCCACTTATGCCCACTACTCACAAACTCTCATTCCCCACATGTTTGTCCCACCCTAGGACTATACACCTTCACTGCCACCAAGACAGTCCATCGACTGCTAACCTCCCTTCCCTTGGGCTTCAGCAATTGACTGGACCAGAAGTCTTCGATCTTTGTGATAGCTACAGGACTCCTTCCAGGAGTTCTCACTTCATCTGCTCACTCTCTCACCTAGAGAGAGTCGCTCATAGACTGGGTAACCTGCCTCTTCAACAATAATCACCTCCCTCACACTCGCTAGCAAGCCACACGTAGTCCACCACTATGTGGCCACAACAGTCAATTGGGAAAATGGATATGGACACCCAAAAAATAAACGATTAGTGCTAAAGAATAGCGCAGCTCTGCGATTATAGGATGTGTTAATCTTTCGGGAAAGAAACACAGGATGTATGACTTAGCAATTACAGAACATCCAGTTCTCCCAACTAGCAATAAGGAACAAACTCACCTCTCTAGTTTTAGAAATGTGTAAGGTGTACAGAGGTTCAATCACAGAGGCCAAATGCGTACATATGGAGGATGGAGGAATTGGAAGGTCGAACCCTAGATTCAGGTGATGGTTCGAGAAATGCCCACCCAACTCCTACGCAACAATTGGCATAATGGAAAGAGAACCCCCATCACGGCTCATTTCTTGGGCTAAATCGCATGCGCCTGGGTCGACACGTGTCTCCCATGAAGCTGCATGCATCCCTCCCCAGGAACTTAGGACAAAACATAGGTTTCACATGGCTTTTGGGATAATATTAAAATATTATTCCCAAGGAATTAAGTCCCTAGGATCCACACTTAGCCTCTCTTTCCAACCTTCCAGCCCCCAATCCCTTACCCAGGTTTTGTGGAAGCTTAGTCCCCCATCACTCATTCATCTTGGTCGGTCCACATGCAGAGATGTTTTGTATTAATACTATGCATAATTACATGTACAAAAATCAGGCTCTTGGACTTCAACACTTAGGCTCCCTGGCCTAATAACACATAAGCCCACTAGCTTATATAACTTGGCTCACCAGCCTTATAAACTTGAATTATAGTTCATAAACAAGATTTATACTTCATAGACATGATTTGCAACAAGGCTCAGCCTTGGGGACATTACAATCCCCTCCCCTTATTTTTGCACTGTCCTCAGTGCAACTTTACACTACATCTGCAAGATTTTCAAAATTTTCAAAAAGATGTGGGTACTCTTCCCGCATAACATCTTCATGCTCCCATGTCACGTCCTCAGGACCGTACCGGGTCCACTAGACCTTTACAATCCCTATGGCTTGATTCCATAGCTATTTGTTTTTCCTGTCCAATATGCGCATAGGATGCACTTGCAGGACACCTTCTTGCTCCACCTGGATCACATTCCAATCAATTACATGATTATCATCAGGCATACACTTTTTAAGAAATGAAACATGAAACACATTATGTATAGTCATGGATGCAGGTAATGCAAGCATATATGCAATTGGCCCAATCCTTTCCAGGATTTCAAATGGCCCACAAAATCTGGCTGCCAACTTGGCGCAACTTCCCAGCTTCAGGGAACTCCTGATAGCTTTCACTTTCAGGAAAACATGATCACCCACTTTGAACTCTTTGTGGGTTCTATTCTTATCAGCATAATTTTTCTGCCTGTCCTGGGTAGCTTTCGAATTCTGCATAATTTTTATCATTTGGTCCTCCATCTCCTTGAGCAACTCTGGCCCAACTATTGTTCTATTAGCTGGATTATCCCATCTCATTGGAGTATTGCACTTTCTTCCATAAAGTTCTTCAAATGGGCTCATCTTCAACGATTCATAATACCCACTGTTGTAGGCAAATTCTACCAAGTGTAGGTAGTCTTCCCATCTTGATGGTTTGTCCATCACATACATTTTCAGTATGTCATTTATTACTCTGTTCACCCTCTCTATCTGTCCATCAGACTCAGGATGATAAGCTATACTAAAGTTCAGATTTGTTCTGAATACTTTGAACAATCCTTTCTAGAAATTCGAGGTGAATTTCGGGTCTCTGTCGGACACAATCGTTTTAGGAATTCCGTGCAATCGTACCACTTCCTTTATGAAAAATATCAGCAACATCTGCTACCTTGTGAGTATTTTTCAGTGGAATAAAATGGGAAGCTTTTGTAAGATTTTCCACCACCACCATGATTGAATCATGCATCTTGCCTATTCAGGGCAATCCCATAATAAAATCCATCATTACTACTTCCCACTTCCACTCAAGAATGGGTAAAGGTTGCAGAAACCCTACTGGGTGCCTATGCTCAGCTTTAACTTTCTGGCACTCCATATATCTAGCGATGTATTCAGTGATCTCTCTTTTCATACCAATCCAAAAGTAATGGCTCTTGACCGCTGCTACTGTTTTCTGATATCCAGGGTGCCCTACATAAGGCACATTATGCATCTCCTACAAAATCATTTGTTTCAAGCACTGGACATTGGGTACACAAATTTTGTTCTTGTACAATAGTATTCCATCTGTTTCCAATTTATAAATTTCCATATTATATGGCATCTTACCATGCTGTAGCTTGGCTACCAATTCTCTGTACTGCTAATCTGCATTTGCAGCCTCCAGAATTTTTCTTTTAATATCAGTTTGATACATGCTAATGGTTGTAGCATGTAATTCATGCACCCTCCTATTGAGTGTATCAACCACTTTATTCTCTTTTCCTTTGATATGCTTGATCTCAAAGTCTTACTCACACAGAAATTCCAGCCACCTACTTTGTCTAGCATTTAAGGTTGGTTGATCAAACAAATATTTCAGACCATTATGGTCTGTTCTAATTTCAAACCTCCTTCCCATGAGGTAATGCCTCCATTTCTTTAGAGCATGAACTATGGCTGCCAACTCCAAGTCATGGGTTGCATAGTTCTTCTCGTTCTCTTTTAATTTCCTGGACTCATAATAGATTACGAATCCATTATAACTGAGGACCCCTCCCAGTCCTTCTTTGCATGCATCAATGCATACTATGAAATCTTCATTTGGATCTGCAATCCTTAGGATTGGAGCACTGGTTAACAGTTGCTTCAATCGCTAGAAACTTTCCTCACATCCCTCTGTCCAGTGAAACTACTTCCCCTTTCTTTGCAAGGAAGTGATAGGGTCAGCTATCTTGGAAAACCCTATGAAGGACCTAACTTCCGTTACGTTCCTTGGCACTGACCATCTCTAATGGCTTCAATCTTCTCAAGGTCTACTGCTATCCCATCCTTCGATATAATATGTCCCAAGTAATGGATATGCTCCTGATAAAATGAGCACTTGCTCAGCTTGGCATATAGTTGGTGCTCTCTTAAAACCTACAACACCATCCTCAGATGTTGTTCGTGTTCTTCTTAGGTCCTGGAATACACCAGAATGTCTCCAGGAAAACGAGGACAAACTTGTATATATAGTCCCTGAATACTCCATTCATCAAGCTCATAAAAACAATGGGTGCATTTGACAGTCCAAACGACACCACTGTGAACTCATAATGACCATACCTTGTTCTAAAGGCGGTCTTGTTGATGTATTCATATTTTATTCTTACTTGGTGATATCTTGATCTTAGATCTATTTTCGAAAATATCTTTGCATCCTTCAACTGATCGAAGAGATCATCAATCCTCGACAGAGGATACTTGTTCTTCATCATTACTTTGTTCAATTGCCTAAAATTTATGCACAGTCTCAACGTTCTGTCCTTCTTCTTGACTAATAGGACTGGGGCACCCCAAGGTGACATGCTTGGGCATATATACCCCTTCTTTATAAGTTCTTCAAGTTGCAGCGACAACTCTTTCAGTTCGGGTGCACTCATCCTGTACAGAGCCTTTGACACTGGAGTTGCTCCAGGCATCAAGTTCATAGAGAAATCGATATCCCTTTTCAAAGCTAGTCTAGGAACTTCTTGGAATACATCTTCAAACTCTTTAAGTACCTAATGATCCTCAATACTTGACACCTTATCCTTAGGCATTTCCCCCACATGGGCTGCAAATAATTGACAGTCTTTTCTGTAGCACTTCTTCAGTTGCATTGTTGAGATTTCTCTAACAGTAACAACTCTAGGAATTCCTTGGATGGCTCTCTGATTCCCTTATTCATCTAAGCAAGTGAATTCCTTGTTCTGATGGTCCAATATGGCATGGTGCTAGTCCGACCAGTCCATCCCAATTAGACAGTCATAAGAGCCTAATGACAAAATGTTCAAATCGGCCTTCGTGCTCAGTCCATTCATGTCTACAGGACATGACTTGAATAACTACATGACTTTCCTCTTGGTTCCTATAGCTAGCTTCACTAACCAAGACTTTTCATGTTTTCTTCTTATCAAATGAAAAATTTCTACCACTCTAGGGTTAATATAACTATGGCTAGCCCCTGAATCAACTAAAATAGTAAATGGTTGGTTTTTAATCATACCTTCTACTTCAATCATGTGCAACTGATACTCATATTGCTTGTTGTACATGGTTGCGTAGATCCTTGGAATTATACTGCCCATGTCCTCCACTGTTTCATCCTGCTGAACATTGTGGAGAACTTTTACTTTATCATTTCTGTGGGGGCAATCCCTGTACCTATGGTTTTCTTTACAACCCCAACATTCCATAGGTGGCGGCCTTGACATTTTCCCACCCACTTCAACCTTCCTGGGCTCTTTAAGAGATGGTTGTCCTTGAGGACTGTTTCTGAAAAAGGGTGGTTTATTTCCCTTCTGCCTCTGTTCTTTCTTGAACTTTTTCTTGTCATCCCAAGCCTTCCGAAAGGTAGGCTTTTCTCTTTATTATTCAAATAAGCACTTCACTCTTCTTATCATTTCTTACATAGTATTTGGGTCATAATACTGAATCTTATCCCTAATAGGAGGCGGTAATCCACTCAGGTACCTCTAAATCTTGACAGACTCATCTTTGATGAACGAAACATACTTCAGTAATTCCAAAAACTTCCGTTCATACTCATCAATGGTCTGGTTGTCCAACTCGAGTTCAAAGAACTCTTTCATCTTTTTGTCATAATATCTTTTAGTTAAGTATTTCCTCTCGAAGTACCTCTTGAATTCTTTCCATGTGATGTCCCTTTCCCTGATGTGTTGCACCTGCACAAGTTGATCCCACCACATGGATGCCTTTCCCTTCAATTGATGCATGGAAATCCTTCCCTCTGCATGAGAGGAATAATTCTGGAGTTGAAAGTATTTCCTCATACCAATCAACCAAGTTTCAGCATCTTCCTCCTTCTTATGTTCTCCATTGAATGTTGGAGGCTTGATCTTGTTCATTTCCCCTTTCAATTCATCCATCCCAGATCTCCTGTGCTTTCTAGTAGGAGATGGTCTTGAACTACTTTGTGTTTCCCTAATTGAATGCTTTGGGGAGTGACGACGATGTCTGCTGACACTCCTTGATCTTCTTTTCCTCTCAGGGGTCTTGTGACTCTCTGTCTTGATTGAGTCACTCTCCTTTTCCAATTTATTTTCTATTCTTTCCAAACTCTTCAACATCCTTAAGTTGAATTCACCCTACTTATCCCTGACTTTGATGAGTGTTCATCTATCAGCTCGGTGAGCCTGGGCATCTTTCTGCAATATTTCAATTATTTTCATCATATGTCCTTCCTTATCCATCTCTTTTCCTTGCCCATTCGAGTTTGATCCTTCGACTCCCAAGTTGACATTCCTTCCTTCTCTTTCATTCTCTGAATTGGAGCCAATTCACACCTCTTCCATTCTCTGCTCTCAATGAAAACCCTATTCAGTTCTGGCACTTTCTAATATTCTACAAACACACGTGAAAACAACAGGGATATGTTAGGTCGTCATTCTTAGCAAATTCTACACATTCAAAACCATTCCGATTTAAGAAAATGCTTCGACCTCACAAATTTTCTGAGTTCTGCCCGACTCTTTAATTTTCGGGTGATAGCTCCCTCTTTCTTAGCCCCTACCCTCGTAACCAAAGGTCGTGGCCAAATGCTAGACTACTAGGTGCTACTCGAGCTTTCGACCTTTGAATAGTTTTAAGGTACATGTTGGTCCCCGGTTTTGACCATGTTCTTTGCCTATACTATATACCACAGACCTCCAACTATATGCCAGTACCACCCTTTTTGACCTCATTTTGACATACTTAACATCTCTCTACCATGCAAAAGGGGTCACCTAAGGTATCTTTGAATTTCAAGCTATTATTATGCATTTTAATACTTTAAATTGATAATTGGACTAATATCACTTGGGTTAGGTACCATTGCTATTCTTGGAACAGGATGCCGATACCAGGTACCAACTCGCACCGTGGAAGTACCAGTGGAGCCGTTCGAGAGTTGTGCATGATGATGTGAGTTATGGTTCGAATGAAGAGCAGGAAGGTTCATAGGCCAGCTGGAGCCGTCGCCACAAAGTGCTCGAGAGTACAATGATCAACCTGGATCGATTGTTCTTCATCCTACACACTTCGTGACACTACGTGTCACGAAGTTGTGAAATACGTTTTTAATTGATTCCACGATTATTCTCGGATCAGGGATCCATTCGTTCCCATGCATCTTTATTTTTGACTGTTATGAACAATAAGACTGCTATTAAAACCCGAGATCACTCCTGAGAACGGGTTACTACTACCACTACTGTTACTATTCCTGTTGTCGTTTGCTATTGTTATCAAACTATGCTATGAACTTATGTCTTGAATACAATTTGTTGTTGCGTATATGTTAACTGTCATATGATCTGAATACTTCTTTAATGCGTTGATGAAGCGTGGAATTACATTGTATCTGCATCGTATGATCTAGTCGGCTCTGGTCGTTTTCCACAGCGTTTGTGCCGTTTGGTTGGGCCCGCCAAACCGGTGCAAGCCGTTGTTTCATTTGCAATAGATTTAGTTTGTGTTGCTTTAGCTTTAGTTCATTTCAATAATTTGTCGCTCGCATCTGAGGTAGCTTAGCGTTCACATATTTAGCTTTATTTTATTGCAGTGTGTTAATGCTTGCTTACACTACAGTTTAAACGTTTCAGAATCGTGCTTATTCATTCCTCAACAGACTCAATTTCCAGACTGTTATCTTTTTATGTTGGTGAATGTTAACGCAGTACTGATGCCTGTAGGGTTAGTATATGCATATGATTGTTTGTCTTTTCACTTTCATTTCGAACATAATTCAGAGTAGCATGCATTTTTCTTTGTTAGACAGTAGTTGCCTTGCGTGCTTAGAATAGTTAGGTTGTAGTTAGAACAAAAGGAGCTCCTGGTACCAGTTAGTAGCATAATACTCTGTTTTACTGTAGATAGCATTAGATTTGTTTTGGATGCTCAGAATGAATGCAGTTTCGACAATACCCTGTGTGTCATGACTTAAACGAAAACGCTGATGGTAGATGGTTGAACATAGAGGTAGAATGACTTTGTAGACTTATGCTTTTGAATAGAGATAGTAGTACCAGCATTTGAGCACAAGACTGTTTTTCTGTTGATGATTTAGATAGGAAATGCTCAGTTTTAAGTTAGTCATTAAAATTCAATTTCTTAGGATAGGTGTGTGTTTTATTCTTAGGATAGCATTCAAATAAAGACTAGACGCTTGCCTGCACATACTGTGTATCAGCTCGAAGTTTACCAACCCTGGTTTGACAATTTAGTGATTCATGACACTTAAAAGATTCAATTTAGTAGCCTGACAGTACACACATCTATCTCCCAAAGTTTCGATTTACTGAATTCGCATAAATCAAGTGGATCGACGATCCACGTTTACCCAACATCCAATGGTTAAAAATCCACTACGGTTCTTCCTTCTTCAAAGATTTTGGGACTTCGAAACTTCGGTTTTCAGGGTTTCAGTAACCGGGAGTTCGAAATGAAGTGACCCAAACCACTGGTCACTCCATTCCCCGAACTCTGATACACGAGTTCTTGTATGAGATCCAACGATCCTTGATGATTTGGATCCAACGATCCATATCTTTTCGAAGTTACATGAACCGAGAGTTCACGATGCAGCGACTCCAAATCTCTTGTCACTTCAATCCCTGAATTCTTATATGGGAATTCATGTATGATATCAGCGACTGTGAGCCTCCCCTGATCCGATGGTCCAGATCTCTCCTAAGATTACACTTGTCAAATCTCTTCATCCCTAACTTCCTCGCTAGTTGGTTGGATACGACAGCTCATGGGATTTCGACACTTCTTCTTTTAAGCGCTCCAGCGTCTGATTCTACCCTTGTTAATCTCTTTCACGATTCGGGACTTGGAGTGACCAAGAATTTGGCCTGCGCTCCAAGTTCACGATCCTTGAATTCATGAAATGATCCAACATATCACACCAAACATGATCAATGACCCACGTTTATTCTGGATCCTAGGGTGGCGAGTTTCTCCATCCACTAACCACCTTGCAACTTATGGCTATCTTACGGTCCTCACGATTTCGCGAGTTCTCCACAGAGAATTCTGACCCTCCAACTCTACTTCTCAAGGACTTCTGGCCAATGACTTGGTACCCTCCTTTTGAACTTTCATCTACTTGATCCAATGGTCTTGATTCCCCATGGTCTGACGACTCTGATCTCATTGGCATTCGCATATCAGGATTTTGTGTGTCACGAGGTCGAAATATTTTCCACCTTCATGCTCCCTATTCCCGAAATGTCGATTTCTTCCTGGACAATTAACAGTCGAGATCTCTCTTAGATCGACAATTGTGATCCAATCGTGAATTCGCATTTCATGAATTCTCACGAACCCACCCTCAGACCATTTCAAGTCATGAGTCAGTGGAAGGTTGATCTCTCTCCACACGTCCTTTCCGATGGATGGTCTTGACAAATTCGAGATTTCATGTATCGCGATTTCCACACTCCTGTGCAACTCCAAAGGGTTTTAAACCTTATGCACATTCTCCAGATTTGACAGTTGTGAGGGTTCTCCTTTCCTCCCGAACATATTCTATGGCTCCAACACTTCTAGTGTGGAGTTATCTCTCTCGTTATGGCCATATACCACACCGGTTGTAGTTTTATAATACCGCTGCACCTCCTGAGCTTTGTAACATAGTCAAGTAGTCCATTGGCACTGAGAAACATTCTGAGGTCTGAAATTAGTCTTCCAGACATAATTTCTTCTCAAAACCTTGGTCTAAACACCACTTATCCGACCCATCCAGGGTCAACGTTGAAACTAGGCTCTGATACCATAATGTAATATTCTCGACCATCAACCCCATGGTCGGAACAACATTACTACACAGAAAAACACTATTGTAACATATTATGCATTCTTATGAAATACAATTTCTTAATTACAATTAAATACAACGTAAGCACATTAATACCATTAGCATACATAATCCACGACATTAACAACAATGCATGAATACAATGAAATACATGTAAACATTGATAGAATCACGGACATGCATATTTAATTGAAATTATACACATGTATATACTTATCTTTTAGATTGGATGTAATTCACCAACTCCGTGTAGACCTCCCACAAACCTCCTAGCCTTATACCGTGCTACTCATCACTCTCAACAGTAGGTCACCCCCAAGATGGGACTAAGCTCCATTGAGTAGGGATTCCTAGGCTAGGCAGGGAATACAGGAAGATAAACAGTCACAGGAGAAGGATCCTCTCCCAGGAGCCACTTATGCCCATTGCCCATAGACTCTCATTCCCCACATGTTTGTCCCACCCCAGGAGTATACACCTTCACTTCCACCAAGACAGTCCATCGGCTGCTAACCTCCCTTCCCCTGGGCTTCAACAACAGACCGGAACGAAAGTCTCCGAGCTCTGTGGCAGCTATAGGACTCCTTCCAGGAGTTCTCACTTCCTCTACGCACTCTCTCACCTAGAGAGAGTCACTCATAGACTGGGTAAGATGCCTCTTCAACAACAATCACCTCCCTCACACTGGCCAGCAAGCCACACGCATTCCAACACTGTGTGGCCACAACAGTCAATTGGGAAAATGGATATCGAAACCCGAAACGGAAACGATCAGCGCTAAAGCATAACGTGGCTCTGGGATTATAGTATGCGTTCATATTTCTGGCAAGAAACAAAGGATGCACGACTGAGCAATTACGAACATTTAGTTCTCCCAACTAGAAATAAGGAACATACTCACCTCTTTGGTTTCAGAGATGCGTAAGGTGTACAGAGGTTCAATCACAGAGGCCAAATGCGTACAGATGGAGGATGGAGGAATTGGAAGGTTGAACCCTGGATTCAGGTGATGGTTGGAGGGATTCCCACCCAACTCCTATGCAACAGTCGATAGAATGGAAAGAGAACCCCCGACATGGGTCATTTCTTGGGTTAAATCACATGAGGCTGGGTCGACTCATGTCGCCCATGAAGATGCATGCATACCTCCCCAGGAACTTAGGACAAAACATAGGTTTCACATGGATTTTGGGATAATATTAAAATATTATTCCCAAGGACTTAATCACCTAGGCTCCACACTTATCCTCTCTTTCCAACCTTCTATCCCCCAATCCCTTACCTAGGTTTTGTGGAAACTTAGTCCCCCATCACTTATTCAACGTGGTCAGTCCACACGCATAGATGTTTTGTATTAATACTGTGCATAATTACATGTACAAAAATCAGGCTCTTGGCCTTCAACACTTAGGCTCCCTGGCCTAATAACACATAAGCCCACTAGTTTATATAACTTGTCTCACCATCCTTATAAACTTGAATCACAGTTCATAAACAAGCTTTATACTTCATAGACATGATTTACAATAGGGATCGGCCTTGGGGACATTACATCCATCATACCTTTCATATTCATAGAACCACTCCTTGTGGGGATTCATATGAAAGGTTGCACCTGATTCAACCAACCATGCCTCATGATGCTCATTTTTTCTTGAAGAATACAAGTACACATACCCTCCTTCTTCCTTGGAGGTATTTTCTTCTGTAGAAAGATTCTTCAGATCCCTTCTTTTTCTCAACTTTGTATCTAAACTACTTCTTGTAGTGCCCTTCTTTTCCACATCTCCAACATACCTTTACAAAATTTCTGGGATATTTAGATCTACCCTTAGACTTATATCTCCCACTTAAGAACTTAAATCTATTTCTTTCCTGAGAGAGTCCTCTTGCAAATAATGTGTTTGTGTTATGTCCTTCCATATTATTTTGTCTCATCTCTTCTGACAACAAGGATGAGACCACTTCATCAAACTTCAAGGAAGTTGTATTACTACCTATGGTCACAACCATACTATCCCACAAGTCTAGTAAATAATGCATTAAACTGATACACTTATCTTCATATGAAATTTTAATCTCAACATATACTAATTGACTTTCCACAATATTGAAGGCGTTCAAATGCTCTGCCACCGAGTGTCCATCTCTCATCCTCAGGTTATACAACTTCTTTCTCACGAATAGTTTATTTACTAGGGACTTAGACTGGTACAACTTCCCCAACTTATCCCATAAATCCTTGGTTGTAACTTCCTCTGACACATTCAATAACACCGAATCTAAGGACACAGTCGGATTGTGCTCTTCACCTTCGGATCCAACTTTTTCCAGTCATATGATGAAGTTCTTGTAGGTGTAGTACCTAGATCTACCACAATCCAATTATCTCTATCCACCAATAGATCTTCCATATTGATCTTCCATAGCTCAAAATTTTACCCATTAAACTTCTCGATATCTATTTTCGAATTGCTCGCCATTTCTTTTCACCTAAAAAATCAATACCAAGGATATCCCATTGTAACAAGGCTTATCGCACTCCTGAGACAAACCCTTGACCACAAAGGCATCCCCCCAACAAATCTCTGATACCAAATGTATATTTTAACCTTGTACAATATTTACTGCAAACTGATTTTTAGTAAAAGAACAGAAAAGATACAATGGAAAATAGAAACATTACACAGATATTTTTCGCCTGGAAACCCAAACTGGGAAAACCAATATATTCTATATTCATTCATAGTGATACATTGTTTACAATGAAATATAGATATAGGAGCCAACGACATCCAAAACCCTAACCCAATGACCTGGATTAGTCAACAAACCTAATTCCCTAACCAGAAATAGAAAACCATCGACAAAAAACCATGTGCTGAAAAAACACCCAACAATGAACATGAAAATAGAGGAGACACGAAAAATGAGGCAAAAATGCAACATGTTTCCCGAGGCAAAAACAATTTCATGCAAAGAATATAACACATACCAAACAACCATCGACTTAGGAGAATACTATCAATTGAGGCTACATAGCTAATGGTTCTACAAATATGAATGATATGAAGGAGGAGATGTGTTCTCCAAGGATGACTTGATAACAAAAATTGTTGGACAGGGAAGAGTTTGATTGATACTACAGGATGGGAGTAGTAAAACCCTTCCACCCATGCTACATATTTCAGGTTTGGAAAGAAACCCAATATATATCAGTAAGATGAGTGATGCAGGAGTGCACACTCTATTTCAAAATCATAAGTTCAAAATGGTCAGAGGTGTGATTGTCTTAATGAAAGGAGTTCAGATTAGAACCATATACAAGTTATTAGGGAATTTTGACTCGACTCGATGCAATAGAATCACCATTCTCGAAGTCAAATCGACTTTGAATTCAACTTGAATCGACTCATCTCAAGTTTATTCAATTCAAACTAACTCAACAAGTATTCATCAATTCAACTTGACCATGCAATGGCAAGATATGATAGGACAAATTGGAGAAAAAGGTCTTCGAGTTATGAAAAATAAAGGTATGGTCAAAGACTTTCCCAAATTTAATTTAGAAGTTGAATTTTGTGAACATTGTATATATGTAAAACAAATTCAGGTGATGTTTCTATATGGAGTAACAAGGGAAAAGGGGATTCTAGAATTGGTTCATAGCAATGTGTTTGGCCCTATAGCAATTTTGTAACTTGGTGGATTCCTCTATTATGTCTCCTTTATTAATGAATTTTCCAGGAAGAAATGGATATATTTCCCAAGGAACAAATCAAAGGTTTTCGAGAAATTCAAAGAATTTAAGTCTATTATGGAAAACCAAACATATAAGAAGATCAAGGTGCTTATAAATGACAATGGTGGTGAATTATGTGGAAATGATTTTAATCAGTTCTGCAAGAAGTGTGGTATAAACCACCAAAAAAGAAAACCATATACCCTAAATCAAAATGGAGTTTTTGAAAGGATGAATAGGATATTGATGGACAAGGTGAGGATCATGCTCAGTTGTGTTGGGTGCACACAAGAATTCTCGGTAGAGGTAGTCAAGAACGCAAAATATTTGGTGAATATGTCTCCTTTGTCGGCACTAGTCGACTCAACTCCACATGAGGTATGGTATGGTAAGAAGCATTCTCTTTGACATCTTAAATTATTTGTATGTGATGCATTTGTGCATGTTCCCAAGGAAAATAAGAGAAATCTATAACAGAAGAAATTCAAGTGTGTTTTCATTGAATACAAATAAGGAACGAAAGGATATAATATCTAAGATCTTGCATCAAGGAAAAAAATGTACAACTGAGATGCATTACTCATAGAATTCGGAAGGAAGTCCAAGTATTAAGTGGTTCAATCAGAGAATATTATAAATAAGGTGAGGCTTGAACTGAGGAATGAAGAAGAAGATGATTTAAATGAGTCAATTGAATGATATGAAGAGGTGGAAAAATTTACCCCAGTTGTAAGGAGATATGAATGAGTAATAAAATCCTTTGAAATGTATATTCTTTCTGACTTTAGTTCCACATTTGTGTCAAAATCCACTGAGAATAATCCAAAGTCGATCAGAGAGGAAGTTTCCTCAACAAAGGGTATACTCTAGAAGGATTCCATGGTTAAAGAGATGGAATCCTTACATAAGAATGAGACGTGGAATTTAATCGAATTATCTAGTGGAAGAAATCTTGTCAGTAGCAAGTGGGTATTCAAGAAGAAGATGACTGAAATAGGTGAAGTCGAGAAATTCAAAGCTCAATTGGTAGCGAAAGGATATTCCCATGTCGAAGGAGTCGACTTTGGTGGGATTTTTTCTCCTCTTACAGAATTAACTTTCATTACAGTACTAATGTCTTTGGTTACAACATTTGACCTTGAAATAGAGAAAATGGATCTGAAGAAAATGTTCCTACATGGGGACCTAGAAGAATAAATCTACATGAAATATCTTGAATGATTTGTAGTAAATGGTAAGAAACATTTGTTGTGCAAATTGAAAATATCTCTTTATGATCTAAAGAAACTACCAAGGATGTGGTATCCAAAGTTCGATGCATACATCCTTAGTTTGATATTTTTGAAAAGAAAAGTTGATCACTGCATATATTCCAGGGAAGAGGGTCAACATTTCATATATGTAGCACTGTATGTTGGAGACATGTTGTTGATGGAAAAGAACATGGATGGAATAAATGAGGTGAAGAAGAAGTTATCCTCCAAGTTCAACATAAAGGATATCGATGCAACAAACTTCATTATGGGAATGGATATTAAGAGAGATCGAACAACTAAAAATATATGGTTGAATCAGAAGAAGTATATTGAAATAGTTTTGAAATGTTTCAACATGAAGGATTGCAAACCTATAAAGGTGCCAATTCTTGTGGGAGAAAGGTTAAATGATTTGTAGTGTCCAAGGACACATGAAGAAATAAAGGACATGACGTTTGTTCCCTATGTGAGTGTTGTTAGTAGTATAATGTATGTGATGGCATGCACTCACCAGACATTTCCTATGCAATGGTAGTGATAATAAGATACAAGTTTACATTGAGAAAGAAGCATTGGAAAATTGTCAAGAGATTATTCAGGTATTTGTGTGGCACAAATGAATATGATATATGCTACTAAGGGAAACCTCAAAATAACAGTGAATTATATGTACATGGATTTGTCGATGCCGACTAGGCTATAGATTTGGATCAACGAAGGTTGACTAGTGGATATGTGTTCAATATGTTTGATACAGAAATAAACTGGATGAGTAAGTGATAGACGGTCATAGCCTTGTCAACAATAGAAGATGACTACATGGAAGCCACTCATAGAAGCAAATAAGTGGTATGGATGAAACGTTTGTGTTCATGGATCGGGTATGAGTAGAGAGATATGAAGATAAACTATGACATTCAAAGTGAAATAGTTTTGGAAAAGAACCCAACTTATAATTCCAAGACTAAGCATATTGATGTACAATACCATTTCATAAGAAACACGGTGGAAAGCAATGAGGTGTTGCTAGAAAAAACAAACACATTAGAAAACCTAGCAGACTCTATGACCAAGTCGGTGAGTGTTATGAAGTTATCTTGGTGCAAAGAGGCAATGGGCATTGCTACCATAGGTCTGTGAACAAAAGTTTAGGAAAATTTTAGTTCAACACAAAAGACAACAAGTGAGATAATTTTGGGTTTTTATATTCATTGTAGTGAAAGTCTAGTTGAAGTGGATCGACTGGACATAAAATTCGAAGGTTGAGGTGGATCGAACAAAACAATTTGAAGTCAAAGTAATTGATAATAGGCTGGAGAGGTAAACTGATAATAGGTCCACACGAAGTCATGTGGCAGTCGATTGAAGACAGAATGAAGGTTGACTGATAAGTCAACTAATAATCCAAATGGTAGTCAACTATTAGAGAATCCCAAGATTCATAGGATTTGTAGCCAATGATTCACGTGGATCTGTAACCATTTTTTGGGCACCTTTATTTAGGTTTTTTCCTATTGTAATTCCTATAAATAATGCATGTTGTATTCATATTAAGATAATATTCATGTTGATATTCATGCTAAGTTGATATTCTTGTGAAAAGAAAGAGAGTATGATGTTGATTGTTTATTAGGTTTACACCAAGGTTTGGCATGTAATATTTTATTCTGAATGAATAAGACAAAAAGAATGAAACACACTTAAGGAATGTTGGTTTCCGCATTTGGGTTTCAGGGGAAAAATCTATGTGTATTGTGTGTTTTCTTTGTCATTTGATTTCTTGATTAAGTATGTCTTCCTCTCTTCTATTAGCTTTAGCCTGGAAGTATAATTTTCCTAACAGATCCTTCATGTTTCCTATGTTTGTTTATTGTATAAAATGTTGTTTATTTATGTGTCAAGTTCCAAAGACGTACATAGAACCTTCACCTCTTTGTTACTACACCTGAGGTATGAAGGATCATTCTTCAATTTGGAATAGTAATGCCAAGGAAAATGATAAGAGTGGACAACACCTACACCCCACCAATGCTAAAACAAAACTTCATCTCTACAATATGCTCGAATTTTTTCTGCTACATTGTT
>ML776848.1:3533498-3565770 GCA_009831015.1 Picea engelmannii | reverse complement strand
ACGTAGCGTTTATTTTATGTGATACGTATTTAATGACGTTTTTTATTTGATGACGGAGTATGACAAACTTCAGTACTATTTTCATTATTATTATTTGATTTGTTCTAGAAGATGATAATGGAGTGGTCACTTTACGTTCCAAAAACCTTCGTACCAATTTTTTATTAAATTATATAATTTAAATATTATAGAGTTTTGAAGCTTTTAAATTCAATTTTATAATCAAAGCTGATAAATTTTAATTTGATTTACGCTCATATGTAAATCTAATTCTAATAAAGGTTTCAACGTTTATAATTTTAATTAATTTGATTAATCATTCTTTTTAAATCAAAATCGACAATTTTAGTTATATTGGAGAGAAATAGTTCCATTGATATGGAAAAAACCATGAAGGTGTGGTGAAGAAGGTATCAAACTTTGTTAAAATGATAGCGTTGTTTTCTTCCTTTAAGATATTAGTTGAGAGTGTGGTGACGAAAACCATACTCTCCAATCTCCGAACTATGCATAGGTAGGTTAGTAGTCAAATTATTTGCATGGCAAAGGACAAAAATAGGTTCTCACAGAAAATGAACGTTTCAAACTTGAGTTGGACACAAGAATTAAGAGGTATTACATTTAATTAAGTATTCTTCTATGTGGTCGCCTTTTTTTTTTAATTGATTATATTAATTATTAATAAATAAATATATAATTTCAAAATTTTAATAAATCTTTTTTTCATTTTCAAAAAAATTGTTTAATATAACTACATGATAAGGATGATTAACGTCCACTAAGATTGAATTCGTCTATCAGACCTTAAGAGGGTAAGTGATTGTACTCAAAGAGCATTAAGAGAAGGTTTCCAAGATCAACATACTTTTGTTGAGTTAAGAGGTTAAGAAGGTTGGTAGTGTGATAAATATTTTGAAAATGAGATCTCATATGGGTATAGGTTGGACAATGTAAGAGAAAGTGCTTTTCATCTTCAACATTTTAGTGTAAAAAAGGTGACACACTCTTTCATCCCATGGCGTTTTAGGAATTGACCAACGATAGTTTAACTATGGAGATCATGAGAATTTGTTCTTATCTTAGCAATGCTTATTTTTTTCTTTATTCTTGGAAAAACAGATAGATAATTTTGATCTTCTAGATTAGGGTTGATTACATATAAATCATACATTAATTTTCTTTTTTCCTCTAACTCTTTATCACACCACATTTTATCCTTAAATTTTGATTTGATGTTTTTTTTAATAGTATCTTTATTCTGCAAAATTCTTTCTTCCATGATTCCCCCAATAGTTTAGCCAAGACCGGGCGTCTTTATGCCATCCTCGCTTGAGTCAATGGTGGTTATGACTTGATTTTGAAGTAATTTTAGGTAGACTCTTGTGTTCCATGTTGTTTAACTTGTTCTTATACATTAGGTATCTAGTCATAGCCATGATATCAATGGGGGAGAGACTTGTTTCTAAGAGGAGGATGGGATAGGGTGTATTTCCTTAATTTCAGATTATAGGTTATAAAATTCTTTCGTATTTGTTGTATCTTTCTCTAGGATTCACGAAAGATACTACAACCCCATACTTCACATCCATAAAGAATAACAAGTGTAACAAGAGTCTCAAAGAGGAGTTTCTTCTTATCCCAACTCCAAAGATCAGTTGATTTACAATTGTTTTCAATCCCATAATAAGCTTTCCATCCCCCAATAATCCTTTTCTCAATGCTATAATTTCAATTGAGCTTTTGGTGAATATCAGTTCCAAGATATTTGTATGAAGTCACTTCCTCCAATTTTTTGTTGTGATATACAAAAGCATCATAACGGATCTTATTGGATTTAATAATCATGACCTTAGTCTTATGAGTATTAAGAGTCATACCCATATTGGAGAAAAAATCCTTGAGGATTCTTAGTTGGTTTTCAAGATCATGGGGACTCATTTCCATAAAAACGACATCATTGGCTTAACGAAGAAGATTTATGACTATACCAGCGAGAGTAGGGCCAACACAACCTTCTTTTTCCAAGCATTCTTCTAACTTGTCAATGTATATGCCAAAAAGGGTAGGGGACAAGCGAAAACCTTATTTGACTCTGTTATTGCAGTTAATCTCTTTTGACCAACCCTCAGTGTTTTTAAACTTAGCAATAATGTTCTGATACATCCTTATTGCAACAACCCTCAACTCGAGAGGCACTTTTATCTCTTCCAACCTGTTCCAAAGGTTTTTCCTAGGAACCATGTCAAAATCTTTTCTAAAGTCAACAAAACAACAAAAAAGATTGGTTTTAGTATTACAGAACTCCTCTGCGATGATCATAAAGGTAACTAGATGGTCCAAAGTTGAATGATATCTCCTAAACCTGTCGTGGCCTTTAGCTCTTTTATCGTGACTTTCTAGCCAAAGGCTAACCTTCTTTTCCAAAATAATTGCATATAGCTTGGCTAAAATATGGCTAATCATATTGGTCATATAATTAGAGGGAATGATTCTATCCCCATTTTTAAAAATAGGAACAATGAGGTTGTGCATCTAGGTTTTAGGGAAGCCCTACTTCAATGCTAAATTGAAGAGCTTGTGTATGTGAGGGATAAGGATTGACCCTCTGATTTTAAAAATTTCATCTTGGTAGCCTTCAATGTCCATATCTTTCCCATTTGCGAGCCACTTAACCCCGAACTCTATGTCATCTAAAGAAAAAACTTCTTCCTTTGTAGGGACAATAGGAATGGTGTCCATGGCATTAGGGAACTCGTAAAGACTTTTAATGTAGGAATTTGAGTCCCTTAAGAGAATCCTATTATTTTATTTAGTATTGTGTTTTAGAATTTGGCTCTAGAACTTCTTAGGATCCAACTTGTATACTTGTGAAAGTTCATCTTGCCTTTTATTGATATAAATTAAAAAACATTATTAATCAAAATCAAAATGGTTCAAATTAAAAACAAAATTAATCAAAATCAGAATATTATAAATATAATAATATAGTAAAATATGGTAGAAATAATAATACGATATGGTCAAATATGGTAGAAATATAATAATAATAATAATAATAATAATAATAATAATCTATTTTTAAGGTCACGACCAAGCGAGACACCAAACTGGTGTATGCGACCACCCCCTTCGCGCAATGATTTGAGTGATAAAGCCTACGGAGGTATACATACCCTACCCCCCTCTGGATTTGAACTTGTGACCTCTTAAGAGGAAACATATGTTCTTAACCATTAGGCCCACTCATAAAATAAGGAAAGAATACAAATGTCTTTTTTTTTTTTACTTATTATAATTGAACATAATTTTTAAATGGTAGCATGTTATCCTTGGATTTATTATCTTCCCTATATTGAACCCTCTTGCAGTTTGATAATTCTGTAGCTAACATGACATGTAAAGATTATAAATACTATTTTGTAACATGTAATATATTTTATTGTATATTACATTTAAATGTTGTTTCTATTAATTATATTATTATTGTCAAGTCACGTCTATTGTCTAGAAACATGACTATATTCATTTGTGTGTATTTATACACATTGTTGTAACCCTAATTGACATTGAATTATAAATAAATATTGAATATACGTACATACATACATACATACATACATACATGCATGCATACACACATATATCCAATGTTCTCTTCCAATTGGTATCAACGTGTTGTGTGCCTCCATGTGATCTCTGCTCAAGCATCCCCAACTCTCATCCCATAATCTATGTGATAGAGCTCTTTCCTTCTGCTCTACAACCTCCTTTATACATTCTTCAACCCCACGACCTCCTATATCCACCACTTTGCCATCGATTTTACAATCAAATCCATGCATGACCTCCTCTCTTCACTTTCACCTCCTCTCCACCATATATCAACCATACAAACCTGTGACCCATTCTCTCCACCTCTCCCTTGATTCTCCAAACCTACAACCCATTCTATCCACCTCCTCTATCCACCTATACCTTGATTCTCCAAACCCTAAATTATCCAACTCGTGACCCATTCTATCCACCATTCCCTCATCATTCCCTCGCATAGACGAGCTTCTCAATAAGTTGTCGGGAGCATCATGTATGTGTTTCATTTCTCCCTACGCCTTTCCTTCTTCATCCACAATTCCATTTTCATATCTTATATACCTTGGTTCCAACTCATTGTTCATTTCCACTTTCTTCAGTTGAATCGAGAGTTTGAGTAGCTTTCACTTCACTTTCCTTAATATCCACCTTTTCATTCTTCAACCAAATTCTCCCTTCCTCTCATTGTAACAGATAGTTTGTGCTCTCTCCGTAACAAATAACTTGTTTTCCCTTATCTCTGTCTAGTGAAAGTAAAGATGGTGCAGTGTGTCCCCTTCTTACAAACACACAACAATGTGGATATCAAAGAAAAATGCCAGAGAACCAGAGAAAAAGATATATGGATTAGATGGCAACCCTACCTCCATGGTGGAACTGAGAAGAGGTCTTAAAGAATTTTGTGTCAACCTTATAAGTCAGTTGGATGTCAAAATTAATAAATTGAATGAAGGATTAACAAAGTGAAGTGGAAATTGAAATGTCATGAGAATCAAGCTCGAAGCAATTATGAATAGGAATAAAATCCACAATAATTTAGTGAATGTGAATAGAAGCCGCAATAATTCTAACTCACACTAGATTCCTCCCATATAACATTACTTGTCAAACATTGGGACATATAATAATACCATGGCAAAGGATAAACTTATTGTTCCATAATTTGATGGATCAAATGCAAGAAAAGCAACACGATGAGTAACTAAAATCGAACAATACTTTAGCTATTACCAAATTTTTTATGATGAAGAAATGTTTTATGTTGCATCCATACATATGCATAAATATTTCCTATAGTAGAGAGGAAAATACAAATATCTATCAAGAGACAATGATATATTCAAAAATAAATTCTTCCTATCTTTTATCGAGATAGAAGAAAAGGGGGTTTTTACTAAACTTGCCCAATAACAATAGTCTAGTACAGTGGAAGAATTTTTTTAGGATCTACATGTGATGGGCACTCATGTCCCTAATACATTAAAATATTAGATGCTTCAGATAGCCTTATTAGGGTTGAAGGAAAATATCTTAAATAAGCTCAAATTGCTTGACATTAATGATATTGAGGAAGCTTATGAGAAATCCAAAATCGTTGAAAATAAACTTAAAGCATATAAGAAACATACATCATGGCACTCACCCAATGAATTTAGCTACAAATACATTCCCCCTCACAAAAGGACATTGCCACCAAATACAACACAAGATAAAGACCAATGTTTTAAATGTAATGAACCCAATTGGAAACCTGTCCATAAGTGCAAGGAAAAATAATGTATTCATTGTGAAATAGACAAGAGTGAAAGCAACAAAGATGAGGAAGTAGAAGAAATATATTCTTTTGATGAATAAAAAAATAATTAAGACTCAATAAATTACCATGAGTTAGGAAATAAAAATGTAAGTTCGACAAACTTTGTTTCTGCAATAATAGGTATTTCTCAATCCCAAACTCTTAACATTTATGGTTATGTTAATAAAAATAAAGTAAAAATGCTCATAGATATTGTTAGTTCACATAACGTCATAGATATGGATATAGTAGGGAAATTAAACATATTTATTTATCCTACCTCTAAATTTTAAGTCTTCATCATTGGAAATAGGACAACTTCATGTGATGAAAAATGCCACAAGGTGGAAGTATCCATGAATGACTACAAATTTAAATATCATATGTATGTTATGTAAATCATAGGCGTAAATATTTTCTTTGGGGGGCAATGGTTAGCCACGCTTGGTACTATTTGATTAAACTTACAAGAGCAATTTATAAGATTTTATGAAAATGGGGAAAAGAAAAAATTACAAAGAATTAATTGTCCTCGTCCAAAATTAGTCTCACCTAATACGATGGAAAAAATGATGAAAAAGGGATCCCAATTTTATTTCTTACACTGCTATTCAATAGAAGGAACTACTAAGGAGAATAAAAATGATGATCCCAAGAAATTAGAAAACATTGTTTCAAAATATAGCATCATTTTTTTAGGAACCACCTCATCGGTTTCCTCCACCTCATTCTAGAGACCAAATCATAGAATTGATCCATGGTTATGTCCCAAATAGAAATTTTTTTACAAGGAGTCGCACCAACATAAGACAAAAATTGAATGTTTTGCTCAAGAATTATTGGACTATGGTGTTATCACATGAATAAAGAGTCCTTTCTAAGCTTTGTTCATACTTATTATATAAAAAAAATGGATCATATAGACTTTGTATTGACTATCGATCATTGAAAATAAATATGATAAAAGATATATTTTCAATTCTAATTGTGGTTGAGTTATTTCATAAGATCCATGGTGCTAAATATTTATTGAATATGGACCTAAAATCAAGTTATTACCAAAAAAGGATTCGAGAGGAAGGGATTTCCCAAAATGATTTCTGTATTGATGAAGGGTTGTATTAATTTTGAGTCATGCCTTTTGATTTATCCAATGCTCTTGGTACCTTCCAATAAATAATGAATGATTTGTTTCGTCTCTACCTATGAAAGTTTACACCTATCTTCTTTTATGATATCCTTGTTTGTAGAAAGATATGGAACTCACACCTCAAGCAAATAGATATAGTATTAATTTATATCGTAACAAATCTAAATGCAACTTTGGACAAAGAGAGATACTATTTTTGGGATATGTTGTAGAAGATGAAGGAATCAAGGTTGATTTGTATAAATTTGTGGAAGGTACTGAGTGTATTATCCCCAAATCAATCACATCATTAGAAGGAGTCATTGGTCTTAACATGTACTACGGAAGATTTTTTTGAAACTAGACGTAAATTGTGGCCCCATAAAAAACACTATTGAAAAAATATAAATTTAAATGGAGTGACGAGGACGAAGTTGTTAAGTAACATGTCTATTATAATAGCATAGAATAGAAATGTTGTAGAGAATAACAATGGAACAACCAAATATTAGAAACCACAACACCAAAATAATACTTTTATTAATAGGAAACAATGTTCAGTTTCCGCTTTGAGGGGGCAACCTCCAACATAGAAACACTCTATTACAATAATTATCAAGAAAAATACTTCTCATGCCCTCGACTCTTATTTATACTAAATCTATCTACCAAAGAAACAATTTAGGGGAAGATTTTTCTATAAGTAGAAGCTTCTATTAGCTTTTCTTACATTTGACTTATCCTTCCTTATTACTAGGCCTTATTTATTAATATTATCCTTATTAGAAGGAAAATATATTTTTCTACCTCTGTGATGGGTTAGGGAGGTTAGGTCCCTAACATTCCCTCCCCCTCAAAAACAACTTTTTCCTCAAGCATTGGGATGAATAAATTGTTACAAAATGGTAGTTGACTCAACGATGGCATCTTGTGGCTCTGTGTCCTTTCAGTGAACTAAAACTTCCTTGATAATGCTCTAGTGGAGATGACACTCACACTGGTCCAAGACTTCATATGGATGAAACCAAATGGAACCTTCTTCATCCAACTCAGGTAGAATGGTATGAGTATGGCACATAGTGCTGAGAACTTTCTTTAAGAAGGAAACATGAAAAAGAAGGCGTATCTTAGAGTGTCTCGGAAACTCTTGTGGAAATATTGTAACTGCAAAGACTATTCTATTTATTTATTGAGTAATTATTAATTAGATCAATCCCATTTTGTGAATTGGTAAAACCCTAAATATATTATGAAAATTTAGAATTCATCACTCAAGCTAATTAAAGTGGTTTTAACCACTAAGAAGACAAGTCGGCCCTACCCAATGAAGAGACATCATTTCAACTCCTGTCAGTTTGTATAAATAAAGGAATCCAATGCCTCATTTGATCACTCACTCAACTCACTCATCTAGTGTGCAAGTTTGATGGAAGATGTAGTTTCGAGTTGCCAGAAGAAGGAAGAGATAGAGGTGCATTGATCAATATAATATATTCTCTAGTGTTTGGTTTATTGTCTTGGCATTGTATTAGCTATCTATATTAAGGAAGTTTTTGCTGGGTTTTCTCCCCCATGAGGGTTTCCCAGGATAAATGTTGTGTATCCTTTGATTGTGTTTCTCTTAGTGATCTTACCTATGCTATTGTTATCTAGTAAATTGAGAAGAAAACTAATAATAGCTCAAAAATTAACATGGTATTAGGTCTAAGCTGAAGAAAGCATCTTTCAATCGATAAAGAAAAATGTCATTGTTGTAGTACAAGAAAATTAGTTGTTTTTATTGAAGAGGCATTTTAGCCTAAAACTCCTCAAGGAAGTGTGCCCTTGCCTAGGAAACTCTTTGGTATCTTCAATGCAATTTTTCAATGGATAAAGCTACCAGAAAGTGAAACCTTATTTTTCATGAGTACCAGAAAACGAGAAAACGAGAAGTACTAAAAAAATAGAAGTACAAGAAAACCAGGAAACTCAAACCAGTACACAAAGTACCCATCCAGAATTCCACTGGTTAAGTTCGAAGGGGAAAATTCTTAATTTTTAGAAATCTGACTGGACCAACTTACTCGTCTTAGCTTAGTGCATCTAGCCCTTGGCTCAAAATTTCTAAATTTGAAGTTTGAAAAATTAGGGTTTCCTCATGAAACCCTAAGTTGTAGTTGTAGTTGTTGTTTCAAAATCAATTGCAGTTGTAGTATCAGTTGAAGTATCAACTGCAGTACCAGTTGCAGTCACCCTTGAAGTTTTTAAGATTTGGTAATTATTATTGTTTCTACCAAATGCTGCCACTACCTGCAAATACTATCAGAGGTATGTATTCACATATGTTTAAATTGTTAAGATTTAAATGGTATTTGTAGGAGAAGGGATCTCTTGCCATAGATCCAGAAGGATCTCAAGATGCAACGCATTCAAAGGAATATTGCAACCTAGGTTTGATTATTCTGATATGCATTTACTGGTTACAAAATTTTTTTGATCTAAGTTGCATGTTGAAACTATGACCATCATACTAACCTTTAGTCAAAATTTAAGTCAAAGTATTAGATTGATTAAAGTTGAGATCATATAATTTATTCTCTAACCCAACCTTCTGTCAAGATAGCATATTGTCTTAGTACACAAGACACGTTGAAGAGATAACTTGTCATCTTGAGTGACAGAGACTTGTAAGAAAATCAACACACTCATTCTTGAGGACAAGACTCTAGGTTCTAGGTTGGATTAATTAATTTAATAAGATTCAAAGTTGCACATGACAAAGTTGATAACTAGCCCATTACAATCAAACACTATAGTTGAGGTAGAAGTCTTTGAAAAGTATTATACTTGGTAGCATGAGAGCATATCAAGATAAATGCTTAATGTAATCATTTACCAGATACAACTAACATATCCTCTAGGAGAAACTTCTTGTGTTGATTCCAGGTAACCTTGGATGAATATTTGATCACAACACTAGAAGAATGTTGATCTCATTTCATATTTTATTACTTACTTTTGAGCCTTGTTTCATACAGGTCACAAGTGAAAGCTCTAAAGGAGCTACTGCGACGATTGTTAGTGTTATCATTTTATTTACTATTATCAAAAGAGTATTATTCTTGCTTGTTGTTTTTTTGACCTTATTTTAGGTCACATGTGATAACCTTGAGGAAGCTATAGTGCAGGTTGTAGAAGGAAAAATATTAGATGAGACATGAAGAAGATGATGTACATAACCATATACATTCATGTACCAAAGAAGATGAAGAAGAAGTTATATTTTGAAATCTAGAGTATCTCATATGGAGATTGATTGTAAGGAGCAAAAGGCTCCAAAGATGACCGAACATTAGAAAAATAACTTACAGTAGAATTGTTCAAAGGATAATGACGCCACCTTGACAGAAAGAAGAAATCGTTTGAATTTTGACTCAACTTTTCATATTTAGAAATGGTATTCAACACCAAGTATACCCTGTAAGAGATGATGAAATCCTTGTAGACTAAGAAGAAATCAAGAGTAATCCTGATCGCAGAAAGGATTAGATGAAGAGACAAATTAGAGGATTGGGAGATATATGCCATGAGAAGATTAGATTGTAGCTTCAGAAACTTGTAGGACATATGAAATATCATGGGAATATTCCCTTGTTTCAGTGACAGAGAAGGAAGTCAATCCGAAAGAATAGGATGTGGATTCTTCTGTGAGAATAGAAGAGAATTCAGTATTGATTTCCAAGATTGATTTAAACAGATCAAGCATGTTTCATATTTACAAATCTTGATGTGTGTCGAGAGGATTCTCCCAACAAGAGGGAGAAAACTATGATGAGACAATTACTCCGATAATTGAAGAAATAATTCCAGTATTCATGAAGACAACCAAAACAACTACGATTCATATATAGTATGAGATGTAGGGGGAGAAATCCCCATATTTAAAATTGAGTGGAAGTTTGTGCAGTGCATTAGTTGGGTTATGGAGACATAAGTACAATACAATATAGAGTTACCTCCATGAAAGAAGAAGAGATGCCTTCCGTATCAGTTATTGATCCACTCTCAATTTCAGATGAAGATGATTTCGTGGTAGAATAAGAGGAGTTACTCACATATTGCAACAACCACAACGAGTATGAAGCATTCTTTCTCAACCTTAGAGAATTTGCAGGTGTAGAGAGCCAATTCCAGAAAGAACACTTGCAAAAAGAGGAGAGGACATACTCTCAGGAAGTGAGACAGATAGTGTTTTGTAGAAAGAAGATAGATCTAGCACATGATTGTGTAGATCGAGTTGCAACCGAGCAAGTATACTAGGTTGGTACAAGTGATGTGAAAATTTGATTTTAAGTTGAATAAAAAAGGACTCAAGTCTTTAGGTTTAAGAAGGATTTGTATAGGTTCAATTAAGATCCTATAGCTTTATATGGAATAATTCACAATTTCCTAAAGAGACTGGGCCTTACCAAGAGTAAATTTGATTCTAACCTTTATCTCAAGGTTATGAATGATGATCCAGTGATGTTACTACTATATGTAGATGATGTATTCTTGACAAGATGAATAAAATATCATTAAATATTGAAAAATAAGATCGCTACAGAATTTGATGAACGAACTAATGTTTTATATCTTAGGTCTTGAAGTTTGTCAGAGCCCAAAGAAGATATTCCTTAACCAAGGGATGTTTGCAGTTGAAATACTGAAGAGGTTTGATATGTTGGAGTGTAAATCCATGAACGCACCCATGGAAACAAATTTGACTCTCCTTGTTGATACTTCGTTAGAATTGGTTGATGCTACTATGTACATAAATATTCTTGGTTCAGTGATGTATCTGGCGAATACCAGATGGATATATGTTTTTTTGTAAACACATTTTGAGTCAGTAGTTGGTACAACCCAGACGTGTTTACCTTGTTGTTGTAAAACATGTGATGAGGTAACTTAAGTTCTGGGATAATGGTATCATGGAAAATTAGGAAGAAATCAAACATTTCTCTCAGCACGGAAGAAGAAGAATACATTGCTGCATGTTCCACCAGTTGTGAAGCCATATGGCTTTGGAATTTGTTGACAGGTCTATTCGATATGGAGATATAATAAATCATGTTCCTATGTGATAACCAGAGCTGCATAAAGATGACATAGAACCCTGTGTTCCATGACAAGTCAAAACACATAGAGATCCTATATCATTACATCTGTGTTATGGTGTAGAGAGGCGCCATAAAGATCTAGTATGTTATCACGGATGAAAATCTTGTCGATATGTTGACCAAGACTATATCTCGTGTAAAGTTTGAGCACTTTCAATATAATCTTGGTGTAGTCCGAAAGGACCTCCCTTGAAAGGGGGAGTAGTGTTGATTCCAGCCTAGTGCTAAATATTTTCAGCTTTGTGTTGATGTTGTTGTGATGCTAGCCTAGTGCTGAAGATTTCCATCTTCGTGTTGATGTTGTTGTGATGTCGGCCTAGTGCTGAAGATTTCCAGCTTTGTGCTCATGTTGTTGAGATTCCAACCTCATGCTAAATATTTCCAACTTCGTGCTGATGTTGTCAAGATGCTAGGCTCATGCTGAAGATTTCCAAATTCATGCTGATGTTGTTGAGATGCCGGCTTCATGCTGTTATGTTGATGATGATCCAACCTTCGTGATGTGATTTTTTTGTTGTTGATGACGCTCCATCCTTCATTCTATGATTCTTCTATTATCGATGATGCTCTAGCCTTCATTTTGTGATGTAGTTGTTTTTTATGTTGTATCAACCTTGTGATGTTATTGATGATGATGTATTAGTTTTATACTAATTGATGTTGAGGCAGGATGCAACTTTAGCTTCTTGAGATGATGATAATGATGCCACTTCAGCTTCTTGCTAAAGATGATGATAATGATGCCACTTCAGCTTCTTGCTAAAGATGATCATGATGATGCCACTTCAGCTTCTTGCTGAAGATGATGTTGATGATATTACTTTAGCCTCATGCTAAAGAAGATGATGATGTTACTATATCCTCATGCTAAAGAAGATGATGATGTTACTTTATCCTCACACTAAAGATGATGATGATGTTACTTTAGCTTCATGCTGATGAGGATGATGAAGCTACTCCAACTCCATGTTGTGAACGATGATGATGAGAAAAAAATTCGATAATTTATAGATATGCCAACCAATGTTCCATATGTTGTTGATGTTGCTTCCCTCTCTCTCTCTCCTGATTATGTTATAGAGTACCCTTTCAGTTAACGAGGAGTGTTGAAATATTGTAACTACAAAGAGTATTCTATTTATTTATTGAGTCATTATTAATTATATCAATCCCCTTTTGTGGACTGATCATGTCAGGAATTGTAATTGACCAAATCCCCTTTTGTGGATCGATCAAACCCTAAATATATTATGCGAATTGAGAAGTCGTCCCTGAGGCTAATTAAAGTGGTTTTAACCACTAAGAAGACAAGTCAAGCTTGTCGAGTGAAGAGACACCGTTCCATCTCCTCCCAATTTGTATAAATAAAGGAAGTCATCGCCTCATTTTATCACTCACTCAACTCACTCATCTAGTGCATAAGTTTGAAGGAAGGAAGAGGGCTCAGTAGAGGATATTCTTTAGTGTTTGGTTTACTGTCTTGGCATTGTATTGACTATTTATATTAAGGAAGTTTTCGTTGGGTTTTATCCCCCATGATGGTTTCCTAGGATAAATTTTGTGTATCTTGTGATTGTGCTTCTCTCATTGATCCTACCTATGCTATTGTTATCTAGTAAATTGAAAATAAACCTAATAATAGCTCAAAACTTAACAACTCTAACTAGTATGCCACTTTCCCCACTACCTTGAGAATATGGTAAGGACAATAAATTTGGGGGCGAGTTTCTGACAATGATGGGATTTGAGTGAAGTATGTTTATAAGGTTGTAGAAGAAGAAACACATGGTCCCTGATCCAAAAAGTTTTCACTAGAGTGTTATAGGGAAAAGCTATGACACCTTAGTTATTGCAATAGTTTGTTTGGCAAGATGATGGATCAGGTAAATTGGATTGAGAAACAAGAAAAATGAAGAAACCACACTTAAGAACAACTTATATTGATGATCAATACCATTGGGAATAAAGTCTGGTGTTATATTTCATGGATTTTAGGCAATCAAACTAGTTATTAGACAAGCATGATAAAAACATACATAAGTAGAAGAATAAGGAGAACAAATATGAAAAACACATGCTTCACTAGCATAATATTAGACTTGCATCCTCCATAAGATGAATCTCCATAAGAAGAAATTATTTCTAAGAATGAATACTAGATATCTAAATGAACTATACATAAACAAACAAAGTAAGTACACTAAAACATTAATGTACATGAAATTTGTAGCCCATCAATTCTATTCAGGAATAATAAAACATAATATAATATGCAGACTAATAAACGAGATTTTCTTAGATCTCTCATGTTGAAATATATAAAAAACAGGTTTCCCTCAAGTTTATAAGTAAATCAGAGATATATCTTTACCCTAAAGTCCCTCTCTCCGATCCTCTTGATCCCCCCTAATACATTGCAAATCCTAGAATTTATTACAATAATTTTAGTTGTTACGAATCTAAAAATAAAATAGGAGTCGAATGGATTGCAAGAAAATGTGGGTCTAGAATTGATTATGGATAAGATGGTGAAGATGGTTATCCAGAAAATTGAGTTGTTGAGCAAAACAATATGGCATGTTCTGAAAGACAATCCTTCTTTAAATCTGGAGTTCTATCCTTTGCCTCAAATCTGGATTTGATCCATCTTCTAATTTCCCCCTATTCCTGATTTGGAGGAATTTGAATCAATCCAAATCCTCTGATGCTATACACTCTTCCACCATTACCAATCATATTTTTGTAGAATAATAACCATATGGGCTTGGAAATGTGGATTGATATGAATCCATTCAAATATGGGATTATTACTTCAGTTTTCCAGTAAATAAAAATAGATACTCAACCACCATATCTCTATTGTTATCCCAATAGACATCCAACTCCCCAATCTTGTTCAAAATGACCCCTGCGAATTATACTTAGACCAACAACTGCGCTGAACTTCGCTCAATTTGTAGCTCTAGTTATCCAATCCACATTTTCTTTCAAGAAAATGTCTACAGTAGTTTCAACATGCATGCGTGTTTTGAAATATATATTAGCACCATGTCGGACATGGTTTTTCATTTTAATTGATTTCCTTGCTAAAAGCTTCTCTTAAATGGCTAATATATCGAGACTCCTCTAGTCGTGACAAACAACGATAGGTATGTCTTTTTCTTTTTTCCCATAACCAGAATCGCTAAAATAGAATAGGGATGCCAACTCCTTTAGCAACCTATAGAATATGCAACACACAATTCTTCAAAATAATACCTTCACTAACCTTACACTCTTTAACAAACCGTGAGACAAATTTGATTGATGACATTCGGCTTGGGAGAAACTTGAAACTGTAAAATTTTGGCTTGGTATTTAATATCTCATCTGCTCAAACGTTGGTGCTCTACATCAAGAAATTGATATGATATTTTATCATGCATTGTTGGCATTAGACTTAACACGTGGGAGCTTTTCAAATCACTGTATCTTTTGAGTAGACTACGGTACTTGAGACTCGTACTATGTATGAAACTGTCAATGCCTTGATTTCAATTGTCATTGTTTATTTTGTATGATATTTATTTTGCAATGTTGGAGTAATTCCACATGAATCCACTAGAAAACATTTAACCTTCCTATGACTAGCAGAGCGGTAGAGTGGTTGATGCATTAAAAAATACAAGAAAGTTATGAAGAGTAAATCACATTCATGATTAAAAATATGCCAGCATCTTCAATTGTTAATCATCAAATTAGAATTTTAAATTAAAAGGTGATTAATTGTGTCCATCTTTAATAAATATAAGCCTTTCAACATAATCAAATGTCTTCATACATTATCAACTCATAGTGCACAATATGCGGACCAGTGGACTTTCTTTGACACTCCATATATAAGTGCTCTTCTTGTGACTTGGCATATGATTTGTTTTCTTGGTTAGCCTTTGGTGCCTGGTGGTCTTCTTCAATTCTTGTCGACACGAGGACATACATTTGGATGCATGTATTCGGGCTCTAGTATGATCAGGACTGAACTACAAAAAATGATCTTAGAAAAACCCAACCATGTGATACTTGTGTGCTCATGCGTTTAGCATTTGGGTGGGTGCCCTTTCTGTTTTATGTATGTAGGAATATCCCACATACAACCATTTAAAAAACTTTGAATATTTTTATGTAGTCAGGCGACTAGAGAACTTGTGGATGCATAGTGCATGGCATTATGGCCCCTTGTGGGCTTCCTCCTTGGTGCTCGATACTTATCGTGGCGCTTTGTGTGAGTGCTTCCTTGACGCATGATATGTGTTATCCTTGGTACTTTGTCATATGATCATACTCACTCGATCACGATATGACTTGGAGATTGGGTTCGGATAACACAGGCCCAATATTTCTACAAAACACAAAGATTTATAAAATAATAAAAATATTTTAAAATTATATGAAATAATTTTAAAATATGATTTTAAAATAATATATTTTGTATATTTATTTACATATAAAATCAAGTTTTGGAAAGAATTTGTTTAAAGTTGGAGAAAGTGCCAAAACATTTGAGAAGGTATTTCTACAAAACACAAAGATTTATAAAATAATAAAAATATTTTAAAATTATATGAAATAATTTTAAAATATGATTTTAAAATAATATATTTTGTATATTTATTTACATATAAAATCAAGTTTTGGAAAGAATTTGTTTAAAGTTGGAGAAAGTGCCAAAACATTCGAGAAGGTTATTTTAGCGAGAAGGTTATTTTAGTGCTAACAGCGGTTGTTCAAAGTTGGAGAAAGGGCCAAAACATTCGAGAAGGTTATTTTAGTGTTAACAGTGGCTCCAACTGGGGATAGTTCTTTCCTACAAAGTTGTAAGAACCGTACACCATTGTGCATGATATAATTTTGTTTTGCAAGCTGTAATCTATTTCAATATTAAACTATTCATGCTCATCGCATACCATAACTGCAATTTGAAACTTAAAATCCTATGTGTCAGTGCTTTGTATCCATTGGGGTATGGAGTCATTATTTATGCTAATCTACTACACTCCAAACCAAAATGAAACAAAAATGCTTTGATAGGAAGCTTATTCTCCTACCCTTAACAAGTGGAAACCAATTTGATCATGTGTAGACAAACTTCCAATGTAACCAAGTAATTATTTGACGAACAAAATGATCATCTTCTTTGTAGGAAAATGAGAGAGTGAAAAAATAGTGAAAATTTTTCAATAGGAATGTAATATGAAGCTTATACTTACTATTCAATTGCAGTGTTGAAACATTGGAGTCATTTGAAAAAACTGTCTCCATGTAAGTTGCCATTAGATATTGAAGATAATGCCAAATCTCCACTTGATATAGAAGACAAAGTTGTTGTGTGAAAGTTGTTTCATCATCAAGAGTGTGTTCCATTTTTCCTCCTTGTGGAAATTCATGAAGACCACTTGACTCATATCCTCCAGGAGAAACAAAACACTCCTGAAAATATTCACATGTTTCTTGTAGAGAATTTTGTTTACCACATTCCAAAGCAAAAGTATAATGAAAATCAAAAGGAAACAACTTACTTTCATTCATGTCAAGAGAAGAAACAACATGCACAATGAGATCATCATTTTGAGTAACTATATCTTCATGTATCAAAGTGGTACTCACATCCTAAACTTTGTGGTTAGAGAAATGATGCAACAATTCAAATTCTTTGCAACATTCTTGATAAAGAATTTCAAAACAAAAAATATGTTTGCAATAATCATGAAAAGAAACATGGAATTCCTTAAAAAAAAAATGAAGGAAGGAGGAAAAAATATACACCATTCTCATGCCTTTCCCTCCATGGAATACCAAAACATATTCATTAAAACATATTCATGAGCAATATCCATCTTATGCATGCACTCATAGAAATCGAGGAAGTGCTCAACAGTGACTGAGTAACATTTTTCCTTAAACGTCGGAAGACAACTTTCCCATTCATCTCTTTTAGGCATAAGGTTGAGAAATCCAGGTATATTTGAAAAATAAAAAATTGCGTGTCTCTAGGGCAAAATGGGTTCCATATTTTTTTTAGAGTTTGTACCAGTGGAGTCACCTAAAGATTCTTCACCTAAGGATTCTTCAACCATGTTGTGGTCTGGTGAATAATTGTACTCACTTCCGTCACTAGTCCTTATTCACCATCAAGAATTAGTTGTATTTGTTGTCATACATCCCATAGAAATATGTATGTGTTCCTCTGCTCCCTGGCAACAACACCAAAAGATGTTATCCTTTAAGTTTGCACTAGACTTCTATAGGAAAAATCTATGGAAGATTATTTATTGCAATGCTTTGATTGTTTGGGATGATGGATCAGGTATACTAGATTGAGAAAGAAGACAAAGGAAGACACTAGACTTAAGAAAGTTTTAGATTGATGGTCAATACCATTGTGAATGGATTCTCGTGTTATATTTCATGGATATGAGGAAATCAAACCAATTATTAGACATGCATAATAAAAGCATAGATATGTAGAAAAATAAAGAAAACAAATATAAAAAACACATTCTTCACTAATACCTTAGACTTTCATAATCAATAAGAAGAATCTCCATAAACATCAATTATTTTTTAAAATGAATACTAAATATCAAAATAAGAACACTAAAACATTAATGTACAAAAAAAATATGTAGTGCATCAATTTTATTCAAATAAGAGGAATAATAAAACATAATAGAAGATACAGACTATAAAACACAAGATTATCATAGATCTCTTATGTTGAAATATATAAGGAAGAGGCTGCCCTCATGTTTACAAGTAAATCATGAAAGAATTCAAGAGAGCAGCAGATTACACACAAACACAGATTGTATTATCGCTTGATAGACACAACACAATACACATATATAAAGCTGGATTCAGATCCAACTAACTCCACTCTTGGAGGGATAGGTTGAGAGAATATCTCAACATCCTCCTACAAATCTTCAAACCAATTTCTAAATTAATCATTAATTCTAACACCCTCCCTTAATGATTACATTACAAATAAACCACATATTACAATTCTCAAATCACAGTTCATAGATTTCTGTCTCATCTGGTCTTCATCATCTCCTACACCCACTCTGATGCCTCTGGACTGCGCTCTTTCTCTTCCTCTTCTTCGAGCTTACCATTCAACTCATTTAAAGCATAAATGCTTCAGACCATCATTCATAAACTTGTAAAATGGACAATTTGACAACTCGGCTCATCGGGGCTTCCGTGATAAAAGATGTCAATTATTGATGCATTCTATGAACATGCCTCCATCTGTCGTATTTTTGCTTTCGGCTATCCTTCAGTGTCTAGAAGAGCAGTTTGGATACGGAATGTCCTCAACATTCAATTATACAAGGTGACTTCCAATAAGAACAGTTGTTCTTGAAACCGGGGCTGCCAGCTTATATCAAGATACAAGAGTTCCTACTTCTTTTACATAAACACGTAAATATATAAAAACTAACCTATAACCAATGCTCTTGAAGCCCGAAGCACAACAAGACCCATTAATGTTATAACATGTTGTAAACATAACCAAACTAGTGACCATCTTATGGCAAGGCAGGGGCTTTCGCACACACCAGCTTAACTTATGTTACCATGTTCTATAGTTGGTTCTGATCATTTAATTTTACACACAAAACAATACACTAAAATTTATGTGCAACAACAAATCCAAATATAACTCAATCACACCACATCATAAATCTGCATACTATTAAATCACACCACAGAGCGAGACTGAAATTATGCTCCTCTTACTCGTTGATTCTGGAATCTCTTTCGGATTACTGGTTGATCTATTCTCTTGCGGTTGGCTACATGACCCAGCAATGATGCATGTGTTACTGGTCGATCCACTCTCTTTCTGCTTGCTACATGACCCAACACCGTTGCATGTGGACGATTCACTGCCTTCATTCTTCTGTTTCTCGTCCTCATTTTCATACTTGATGCTGAAAAAAAAAAACACCCAGAGGCGATCCGAATGCATTAGAATGAGCAAAAGTTCTGGTACTGAAGTTCTCCCGCGAGTTGGGCACAACGGTGGTCTGAAATTCATGACTGAAATTCATGACCCTTGAACAACGTGAGAACTAGCATGTCGGCACCCGATCTTGGAGGTTCATAAGCAACCAGCTCCATCGGCCGTGAATCTATATCACGTTCGTTGGCAACGAAAGGCAGAGTTAACCAGTGCAGATACCAGTGCAGATTCACGTTAGCTGGTGGAACTATAGAAACTGAGTGTGTACACCTTGCATGACTGGCACGCGGCTCCTTTCTCTGTTCAGGTGTGGGCTCTATCTTTACATTTGACGAGTCCTCCACGCAGCTCTCTCTAAAAGATCAATGCTAACAATGATTTCTGGCGAATTCTTAGAGCAACTCGCTGCTCTATTTTGCTCTCAGCGGCAATCAAATAATGCAGACTCCTTTACCAATGCAGCAACTATGCAGCGATTGTATTCTACAACACTCTGTAGACATAAAAACTCAGTCCAAAACAATCTATCTACTTTCACACTCAGCTAATTCTACATATCTACAGGGATAAGCTATCCTAACATGTTCGTGGCCCTCTCGTAAGGGAGTTAAGCCAGAGCTACCTGCTCTGATACCATGACAGAATTCAAGAGAGTAGCAGATTACACACAAACACAGATTGTATTATTGCTTGATAGACACAACACAATATACATATATAAAGCTGGATTCAGATCCAACTAATTCCACTCTTGGAGGGATAGGTTGAGAGAATATCTCAACATCCTCTTACAAATCTTCAAACCAATCTCTAAATTAATCATTAATTCTAACAAATCACACACATGTCTCTTCTCCAAATTCACTTTCTTCGGACCTATTGATCCTCCCTCATTACATTTCATCAGTCGAATTTATTACAATATTTTTAGTTATTACAAATCTAAAAATAAAATAAGATTCAAATCAATTGGAAGAAAATTTAGGTCTATAATTGATTATGGATAAGATGCTGAAGTTGGTTATCCCGAAAATTGAGTTCTTCACCAGAAATATATTGAATGTTTTGAATCCCAATCCTTCTTTAAATGTGGAGTTATATCCTCTCCCTCGAATGTGTATTGGATCCAACTTCTAATTTCCACATGTTCATGTTTTGGAGGAATTTGAATCAATCCAAATCCTCCGATACCAGACCCTCCGCCACCATTACCAATCATCTTTTCGTCGAATCATAACCATATGGGCCTGGAAATGTGGATTGATTTGGATCCATTCAAATCTGGGATTATTACTTGAGTTTGCCAGAAAATAAAAATATATACTCTTCCACCAGATCTTTACTATTATCCCAATAGACATCCAACTCGCCAATCTTGTTGAAGATGACCCCTGTGAATGATACTTAGACCAACAATGGTGTTGACCTTCACTCAATTGGTAGCTCTATTAAGCCAATCCTTATTTTCTTTCAATAAAATGTCTACAATAGTTTCAACATGCATGGGTGTTTTGGCATATATATTAGCACTATGTCGGACATGGTAACCAGAATCACCAAAATAGAATAGGGCTGCCAACTCAGTTTGTAACCTCTAGAATCTGGAACGCATAATTCTTAAAAAAAAATACCTTCTCTAACCTACACTCTTTCACAAACTGTCAGACATATGTTATTAATGATATCCAACTTGGGAGCAACTTGAAACTGTAAACTTTTGGTTTGGTATTTAATATTCCATGTTCCCAAGCGCTGGTGCTCTGCCTCAAGAACTTAGATGGCATTTTATGACGCATTGTTGGCATTACACTTAACACGTTGGCCCTTTTCAAATCACTGGATCTTTAAAGAAGAGTACGGTACTTGAGACCGTTAATATGTATGAAACTGTCAACGCCTTGATTTTGGGTGTGATTTTTATTTTTATTTTGTATGCATTTTAGTTTGCAATATAGGAATAATTCTGCATGAATCTGATAGAAAACTTGTAACCTTCATATGATCAAGCACTTGCATACCTTATCAACGCGTAGCGCAGGATCTATGGACCCATGGGCTTCCTTTAGCACTCCATACATAAGTTCTCTGCTTCTTACTTGTCATATGATTTGTTTTCTTGGTCATACTTTGGTGCATATTGGTCTTTTGGTGTTCTTGTTGATACCAGGACATACATATGGACCCATGTATTCGGGTTCTGGACCGAAATACAACAATTGATCTTTTCAAAACCAAGCCCACGATCTAAATCTGAAACCCATTCTATCCACCTCGCCCTCGATTCTCCAAATCTGCGACCCATTCTATCCACCCCCTATATCCACCCCGCCGTTGATTCTCCAAACCCTAAGTTTTCCAAACTCGCGACCCATATTATCCACCATTCCCTCATCATTCCCTCGCATAGCCGAGATTCTCAAGCAATTGTCGGAAGCATCGTGTATGTGTTTCATTTCTCGATGCACCTTTCCTTCTTCATCCGCAATTCCATTTCCATATCTTATATACCTTGTTTCCAACTCATTGTTGATTTCCATTTTCTTCAGTTGAATCTAGAGTTTGAGTATCTTTCACTTCACTTTTCTCCATTCACTTTCATTTCACTTTACTCAATTTCCATCTTTCTCTTCTTCAACCAAACTCTCCCTTCCTCTCATTGTAACGGTTAGTGTGTAACGGATATTTTGTTCTCTCTCGATAACAAATAACTTGTTTTCCGTTTTTTCTGTCCAATGGAAGTAAATCCGGTGAGGTGTGTCCCCTTCTTACCGGTGCACAACAATGAGGATATCACTCTCGATAACAAATAACTTGTTTTCCGTTTTTTCTGTCCAATGGAAGTAAATCCGGTGAGGTGTGTCCCCTTCTTACCGGTGCACAACAATGAGGATATCAGAGAAAAATTCCAAAGAATCAAAGAAAAAGACAAATGGATTAGATAACAACCCTCCCTCCATGGTGGAACTAAGAGAAGGTCTTAAAGAGTTTTTTGTGGGCCTTATAAGTCAGTTGGATGCCAAAATTAACAAATTGAATGAAGAATTAGGAAGTGGAAATTAAAATGTCATGAGAATCAAGCTCGAAGAAATGACAAATGGGAATAAAATCCCCAATAATTTAGCAAATGCGAATAGAAACCCCAATAATTCTAATTCACACTAGATTCCTTCCATATCACACTACTTTTCGAACATGGAGACATATAATAATGCCATGGCCAACTAAAATCGAACAATACTTCAATTCTTACCAAATTTCTGATAATGAAGAAAAACTTAATGTTGCATCTATACATATAAAGGACTAGTTCCTATAGTAGAGAGAAAAATGCAAATCTCTAGCAAGAGACGATTATGTATTAAAAAAAAATGATTCCTATGTTTTCTCTACACAAAAGAAAAGGGGTTTTACTAAACTCTCCCAATCACAACAGTTCGGTACAGTGCAAGAACCTTTTCAGGATTTACATGTGCTAGCCATGCATGTCCCTAATATATTAAAATATCAGATGCTTCATATAGCCTTATTAGGGTTGAAGGAAAATATCCAAAATGAGCTCGAATTTCTTAATGCTAACGATATTGAGGAAGCTTATGAGAAAGAAAAGATTTCTAAATTGAAACTTAAAGCATATAAATGACATACATCATGGAACTCAATCAAAGAATTTAGCTACAAATAAATTCCCCCTCACAAAAGGACATTGCAACTAGATACAAGACAACATAAAGATTGGTGTTTTAAATGTAATGCACCGAATTGGAAACTTTTCCATAAGTGCAAGGACAAAACTTTATTCATTCAAAATAGACAAGAGTGAACATGACAAGGATGAGGAAGTAGGGGACATATCTTCTTCTCATGAAGAAATAAATAATTTAGACTCAAGAAATTACCATGAGTTAGGAAATAAAAACATAAGTTCGACACATTTTGTTTCCGTAATAGCAAGTATTTATCATCTCCAAACTCTTAACATTTATGAGTATGTTAAGAAAACTAAAGTAAAAATGCTCATAGATAGTTTTAGTTCACATAACGTCATAGATATGAATATAGAAGGGAAATTAAATATATGTATTTATCCTAACTATGAATTTTAAGTCTCCAACCTCGGAAATAGGACAACTTCCTGTGATGAGAAATGTCACAAGGTAGAAGTATCCATGAATGACTACAAATTAAAATATCATATGTATTCTATGTCAATCAATGACATATATATTGTATTGGGGGACAATGGTTAGCCATACTTAGTACTATTTGATTAATGTTGCAAGATAAATTTATAAGATTTTATGAAAATGGGGGAAAGTACAAGTTACAAGGAATTAATTGTCCTCCACAATTGGTCTCACCTAATAGGATGGAAAAAATAATTAAAAGAGGATCCCGATCTTATTACACTTCTGTGCAAAGAGAGAACTACTAATGAGAAAAAAAATGATGATCCCAAGAAATTAGACAAAATTCATTCAAAATATAGCATCATTTTTCAAGAACCACCTTGTGGGCTTCGTCCACCTCGTTCTAGAGACAACATCATAGAATTGATCCCTAGTTCTATCCCAAATAGAAAAAAATATTATAGGCAGTCGCACCAACATAAGACAAATATTGAACGTTTGCTTCAAGAATTATTGGACTATGGTGTTATTACAAGAAGTAAGAGTCCTTGCTAAGTTCTGTTCATACTTGTTATAAAAAAGGATGGAACATATATACTTTCTATTGACTATCGATCATTGGACACATTTATGATAAAGGATATATTTCTAATTCAAAATGTTCACGAGTTATTTCATAAGATCCATGGTGCTAAATATTTATTCAAGATAGACCTAAAATTAGGTTATTACCAAAAAAATATTGGAAAGGAAGACATTCCCAAAACTGCGTTTTGTAGTGATGAAGGGTTGTATGAATTTCAAGTAATTCTTTTTGTTTTATCCAATGCTCTCGCTAACTTCCAAGCAGTAATGAATGATTTATTTCATATGTACCTATGGAATCTTGTACCTATCTTCTTTGATGATATCCTTGTTTGTAGAAAGATGGAACTCACACCTCAAGCAAATAGATATAGTATTAAGTTATATCTTAACAAATCCAAATGCAGCTTTGGACAAAGAGAGATAGTATTTTTGGGATATCTTGTATTAGATGAAGGAATCAAGATTGATCCATATAAAATTGTTCTAGGTACTGAGTGGATTATCCCCAAATCAATCACATCATTATAAGGATTCATTGGTCTTAACGGGTACTACGAAAGATTTGTTCGAAACTACACATAAATTGTGGCCCGATAAAAAACATTTTTGAAAAAAAATGCATTTAAATGGAATGAAGAGGATGAAGTTGTTAAGAAACAAATCTATTATAATAGCAGAAAATAGAAATACTTGAGAGAATAACAATAGAAGAACAAAATACAAGGAACCAAAACACCAAAATAATACCCTTATTGATAGGAAACAATGTTCACTTGTTTCTTTGAGTGGGAAACCTCCAACAAAGAAACTCTCTATTACAATAATTGTCAAGAAAAAGATGTCTCATGCCATCGAATCTTATTTATAATAAATATATCTACGAAAAACAACCTAGAGGAAGATATTTCTAGAAGTGGAATATTCTATTAGGTCTTCTTACATTTGACTTATTCTTCCTTATTACTAGGCCTTATTTATTAATATTAGTATTTATTACAAGTAAAGTATATTTTTCTACCTATGTGAGGGGATAGGGAGGTTAGGTCCCTAACATGCCCTCCCCCACAAAAACAACTTTTTCCTCAAGAATTCATATGAAGATATTGTTGAACTAAAAATTCCTTCATAATGCATTGGTGAAGATGATGCTCACACTGGTGCAAGACTGCTTATGGATGAAACCAAATGGAACCTTGTTTATCCAACTTCGGTAGATTGTTCTTAGTATTGTTGGAGTTACTTCATACATACCTAAGATTTATTTTTCCTAAGGTTTTTCCTATGTTTATTAGTCATTTTTCAGTCCCCTATATTTTATGGAGGATATTCCTCTAGGAGAATATTCTCTTCAGTTTCATTACTTGAGTGGATTCTAGATGCCAGATTGGTATTATCACCATGTAGTATTGGGATCATCACCAACTAATGGACATTATCCTTGGGATCATCACTAGACTAGAACATTACTCATGATTCCCTGATCTCCTCCTCACTTCACTCTGTTCCAGTCAGTTAACTGAAGACTAATAGACTAGTTAACTTAGCTAGGTGACATTTTAGTCTTGTAAGTGCACAAGAGACTAGACTAGGTGGAAGTTTATTCTTGTAACTACTGGTGTGTGTCGATATCACTCTAGACCACCACTATGGCACATTGTATTCTCCTCCAGTGTGCATTGTTTGAGTTATAGATAACATATCGTGTGTAAATTATCATTCATTCATTTGGTTAATGATAATTCTTCTATTCTTTCTCTCCTAGTTTTCTTTTATTCTATTTTCTTTGCAAGTGTGTATGTAAATTCCTAGTTAGATATATTATGTGTAGGTTCAACACATTTACATGGTATTAGAGACGACGAACTTCAAGGGAAAAGACATGCCAAATTATTTTGTAGGTATCGAAGATTGAAGACAACGAAAAAAGGGAATTTCCAAAATAATTCATTCTTAGAATGTACAATTTATTTTTATGGAAGGAGAATATGAACATGCATCTTCCAAGAAGAGGATTATACAGGTTAACCATGAACACAGAGGGAGAACCAACATCATCCATAGAAAAATCCAAGTATCTAAATCGAATGAATGAAGCATTCATAACAATTTGCAGTCTCATTTCTCCTTAACTCCTCTTTCACATATCCTCCTTTAAAACCCCAAATGAAGCCTGGACCACCATGGAAGGGATTTTTGGAAAGCATAATGAGATGATGGGACACATGCTCTAGGTGGAATTGATTACATTGGATCAAAAAAACATCGACAATCTCCAAGATTTCTTTACCAGGTATAGGGATTTGTTGTCTCAACTCAAGGCTTGCATGGTTGATAAATCTAAGGAGGAGAAAGAAATGGTTCTCACCATTCTCTCAAAAATTTGTCCATAATAATCATTTTTTGTATCCACATTTCATTCAATTAGATTCGCCACTGGAGTCACCTGGAAGATTCCCTCTCTTGAGGAATTTATCGAGACTTTGACACAAGAGAAGAACAAGATCATCAACATGGGAAAAATCAAAGGCCCAAAGGCGCATGCACTTACTGTGAAAGATGAAAGAGGTAATCAATATCATAAATATAAATATAAATACAAAAGGAAATCACATTCAAATCTAAAGAAGAAAATGTACTCAAAACCCTTCAACGATGTATCTGGATCCAAAGGTGGAAAGGGAAGAAAATGGGAGAAATTCACCAACTGCCATAAACGATTCCATCCAAAATCTACATGTATGTCGAACTAGATAGATATGATGACCCTAATAATTTAGGAAAACAAACTTGGAGATCACATCCCCGAGGGTGCTAAAAAAAAGAATCAAGAAGACCAAAATCCCAAGAAAGACAATTCTAGCCATGCTTTGATTTCCATCAACTCCTCTTTCGATGCTTGGATCATAGATTCATGTGCATCAAACCACATGGATGCCACAAAATAAGTCTATTATTCATTGGATTCATGTAAAGGCCCTCCTATTATGATGGGGGACAACTCTTTAGTCTAGGTTACGGACAAAGGAAGAATTGAACTTACAAATGAAAGCTTTTAAAATGTGTTGCACATTCCCAAACTTTTTGTCAATATTTTATCTGTGTATTAAATGAAAAAAATTGACATTGGAAAGAGAGTCATAATCACACATGATGTAGTGGATATATATGACATTCAAACAAATTCTAGGGTTTCTACCGGTGGGGTAAATTATCAATCTAGACTTTACACATTTTCTGAATTTATCGAACCATATTTTGCATTACAACTTACCCATTCTGACATTTAAATTTCTGATATATGAAACATTTTAAAAATAAGGGAATGGTTGATGGTCTACCCGACATCCACTTCTTCAAAGAAATTTGTGAGGTATGTGTTCTTCAAAAACACTGTCAAAAGAAATTCAACAGAGGAATGACTTAGAGAGATTCATCTCCTTTATATTTGATCAATAGAGACCTCATTAGGCATTTTCCATATCCATCAATAATTAAATCAAGGCATGTGATCATTTTTGTTGATTATTTCTCATGTTTCAAATGGATTTACTTTATCGGGAAAAAATGTAACAACCCAATTTGATTAATTGTTTATCATAGTTTAATTTAAATTTAATTAATTATTAAAATAAATTAAATGAGTTTTTTTATTATTTTATTATTAAAAGGTAGGTGAAGTAATTAATAGGGGGATAATGATGTTGGGGAATTAATGGGGGGATAAGTCTTTTGAGGAATTAATGAGGGGGAATTGAGAGCGGAGGATAAATAAGTGTGGGAGGACTTGGAAAGGGGGTCTTTTGTTTTTGGAGAAAATTAGGGGAATAATGAGGAGGATGAAATTTTGAAATAGAGAAGGAAATTAGGAGAACAATTTGTTTTGGATAACTTGGGAACTTTGGGCTTGGGGGCTATGAAACCACAAGGATTCCTGTAGCTAAAGAGCGGAAGAGGTTGTTCCTAGTTGGTTGGGAGGTTAATATTAAATTTGGACAAGATCATCAACAAACAGAAAATTGACTAAATCAACCAACCTACAGGTCGAGGTAGGTATTTTACTAATTGGTTTGTTATTATTATTATTATGCTGTTATTATGCTGTCTAATTTATCATGTTGTCTATTTACCATCTATTTCCCATTTTATTTCTTGCATGAAAAAAACATTCTAAACTAAGTTGCATCGATTTGGAGATTATAGAAAATATTTATTATTTTGAGCCTTGAAATAGGTATGCCTTGCATATGGTATCATAGCCTAGTTTAAAAAAGTAAGCCTAGGCTTGACCACCCACAACATGATTTTGTCTTTGTGCCAACATAGTCTGCAACTCCCTTACATTTTGTCATAACTCTAAGAAAAATATCTCTTCATTTGCATTCCAAATTGGGTTGTTACAAGCCCAACTTGTTAAAGTTTTCTCTTGGGTTAAGAGTTTACAAATTTGTGCCAAAATTTATTTTCAAATTATTATCGAGCTACAAAAAGTAGAACTGGATGTACTACATTTGTTTCAACAATGTACTAGAATATAAGAGGGGCTATTTGCACAATGAATAAGAAGCATCCTATTAACACTATGTCCCTCCATAGGTTGCAAGCATATGCAATGCTCTGATAAGAGGAAAATATAAAGAGTTTTCCATGTTGTTCAGAAAAGGTGATACCACCACCATATTTGACCTTATATCCCTCCTCCATGGAACTTAAATGATAAATGTAGCCGTATAAATGAAATTTTCCTCTTCATAGATGATTGTTTTTAAAAGTACCTATGTACTAGTGTCTCCCCCTCCGCACTTCAAAAGGCTTTAGGTCAACCATAATATCAAATACTGACTGGCTTTTGAAACATGGTCATCACAGATACAAGTAATCACCCTATACCTCATCCCCACAAACATTGTTAATTTTCCTCTTAAAAATATATTTCTACACATTTACTTTGCTGGAAAAGAAAATTAATATTGAGAGAAAACACCTGAAAAGAAAGGTTACTCTACAGAAAAAAAAAGTGGTAATAAAAAATATCTAATATATTTGTCAAACATTTTAAAGAAGGGGCACTCTACGGAAAAAATGGTAATCAAAACCCATAAAAATCAAGCACTGCCAGAAAATTTTCAACCCCCAAAACCCAGTTTATTTTTACTTAGCACGAAAACCCAAAATCAGATTCCAGAGATGATACAAAGACTACGTTACCTTGATAACCAAATCCATGACTGTTCCCAACAATTGAGAAGGCTAACAAAAGTTCAAAAGAAACTTAAAGAGAGTATATATTCAAGTGTCCGGGTGAGCCACGAGCTCAAATCACAGAGAAGGCAAGGAATATTGTAGAATTAGCTATATCCAGAGATTATATTGAAACACTTTAATGCGTATTCTTAATGTCCATACTTACAACACAATCAATGTAAGGCTCTACTGGAAATTAAGGTATTCCAATGGCCGAATTGGGATGAAAATTGATGCAATTTTACATTACTCGAGTTCTACTCACACGTTCCTGTGTGTCTTGAATAGCACAATGAAACAAGGTAGTATTGCTTGCATTATCTAGGCCAATAAAAATAATCTTGGCCTCTTTCTGCCACAGGCCTAGAGTGGCAAGAATACCGTAAAAACAATCAGACAGAAACATCTTCGAGCCTTCCAATAGGTTCTTAAGAGAACCTGGATTTCAGTATGTCAAGGCCGAAAACAATTCTAAAAGCTTAGGGTCTAGAATTGGAGAGATGCTGAGAATAAATATCCCAAAGCCAAGCTTTTCATTTTTTATTGGAAATGTTTCAACTATATTAAATCGCACTTGATATCCGAGATGAAACAGATCCAAAACTGGAGCAGAAATTCATGAAATTATTTTCCTAATGTCTCTGAATATATTTTCTGTTGAGGAACACTGTCGGTCTACTCCTCTCCACCATACTAGTTCCCTGCAGTCCATTGTTATAGGCTACATACACATGATCAAATAGTGCAACAACTATCAGCACTTGTAAGCCACATATCTACATGCTTAGGGAGGCCTTCGGCTTATTCACAAATGTCAAGCTCTCTTTGTGAGATATGGAGGCCACTTGCACCTAGAATCGAATCCGCAGGAGAGAAACCCTTCTCCAGTGTTACAATCACCTCCCCTTCCTTCAACATCAGGGTTTTGCACAAGCATTTGTGAACAAATTGCTACTAATCTTACCACACAGGCTACAGACTGACAAAATAATGCAGTCCTAAAGTCCTTACAAATTTAATAAACCTAAATGATGAGGAGGGGAACAAACAAGAAGACCTTCAAACAAATTTCATCCATGGTTCACCTTGCAAGAAAGCGAAGGCAATGACAAAGATTTTTTACATTCCAAAAATGACATGAAATTAATACTAGCAAAGAATCCGCCCATCTCTAGCTATAATTTGTACACACATATGGGGAAAGGCATAGAAAATATATCTATATTTTTCAATCTAGGGTTTCCCAATCGCCACAACAGGAAATGAATGCCTTGGGTTATAATACTATCAGCCAAGACTTGTGCCAAACTGATTGAAGAAATATCCGATACTCTGGGGGATGGATCATTTCAGTAAGAAGTGAAACTCCAACAGCACTAATCTAATTTCATCCTGAAGAAAGAAGAAATATAATAGTTATGTTATTATGCTACTCAAATCACCTTAAAAAAAAATACGAAATATGGTACTATCGATATTGAGAATGCCTTTAAAATATTTGGTTGTTTTTCAGCTTCAACCCTAAGAAACTTAGCAGCAGGGGTATCTATGCAAATATGGAAAAAAAATCGATTCATCTTCTTGGATACCACACACCATTCTGCCCAAAAAAGCGATATGGCAGGAAACCCTCCTCCTCCTTCTCCTCCTCCCTTGAGTATCCCATCAAGCTCCTCTTTTAACTTCACCTCCACAGTTGAGCCCAAGCATCGATGAGAACACCCACATTGAAATCCTAGGGGTTATAGCACCCAATCTCCAAGAATCATTATCCTAGAGCCAAGTCAATTGCCAAGTCCATGCCAAGGGAGGATCCCACAAGGAAGAAATATAGGTGCACTACATGTCTGCCCGTGGGAGCTCCTCAGCTCCATTGGCAGCAACGAGGTCACTTATTACTCGTGTCATTACCAAAAGGCTTGCCCGTTCTTCAACGACTAGCGGGAGTCCATGCTACATTCCTGCCACTGTGGATACTTGGAGATCCCACTCTATCATTTGTTTCATAGCTTAGGGTTTCAAAATGTTTGTTTGAATGGGAGTTTTTCCGGTGGAAATAATTTGTATGAAGAGAGAAGGGTTTGTAAAATTGGGGGTTTTCAGAGCAATTTCAATGGAGGCCATAGCCACTGAGAAAACAACTCACGAGGATGAGGAGAAAGAAAATTCTTCTGAGGGCTTTCCGGATAATTTGTATAGGAGGATATCCATGCTGCTGGAGCTCACGCATCTATTGACAAAATGCCCAAACTGAAAAACAAAGAAAGAACGCTACAGTTTATATTAGAGGAATAAAACAGAGTACATCTCTTTCAAAAACAGAGTAAGAGGAGCGCTACACACAGAACAGAGTATTTAGCAGCAGCTGCATTTTATTTACAAAACAGAGTACATTTTTTGACAGTCGGGGGGAAGCTTCACGAACACACAAATTGGCAGAGGAATCAAGATACATCGAAGACTGTAGAAGAAGGAGGAATTAAATGCAGAAGCTGGAGAGTGGTTGACAAAATTTATGGCAGGGGAGATTAATAACTCCGGAGATCCACGTCACCAACACTCCCCCTTAATCTTCACTGCCATGTATGCCTGCAATACCAATCTCCTCCCGGAGATGCTCAAAAACATTCTTTGCAAGCGGCTTTGTGAAAA
>ML776848.1:3510261-3525395 GCA_009831015.1 Picea engelmannii | reverse complement strand
TATTGTATAGTTAAGGGTTATAATAAATAAATAAATCCAAATGGAATTATATAGAGTAAAATGGTTATGATATAAAAGTTGACAGTAAAGTAATAAACAAGCACTAAGGATAGAGTTAGAATTGAGTTCAGGGTGGATTAGAAACACATGAACTAACACTATTATGTAATAATATATGAAAGTAACAAAATAGTTATAGTTGATTGTGCATAGTAAAGTGTGGCACATGAGTGGTAAATTGAGTGTATTACTAAGGAAATATGGAAGTGAAGATACTCTACCTATCCCCACCTTGTATTAACATGACCCTCTAGATAAATCAAAATTGTAAAAATAAATAAATAAAATGCATACTTAGCATAACATTTATAATGTTTACTAAAAAGGGGAATTTACTTATTACTTAATGGAAACCAATTTACAACATGAATGATAAACAATGGGAATGTTCATCCCACTACTTAAATTCTTTCATAGTAAGCAGAAGGAACTTGAAAAGTGCTAGTGATGCAACCAGAAAGAGATAGAGGTGAGAGTGAGTAAGTATCATATAGGTATAAAGGATATAAAGTTGAGACATATGAAAATAAATTGTGAGAAGAGAAGTCATAGAGCATGGAATGGACCCTAGTGGAAAACTTATCCTTGACTTGGGGGAGCTCACTAAAGCATGGTAAAATTATTCTTGTAAGTAGAAAGAAGATGTACCTCAACTATGATAAGGGAATCATATAATTGACATTTACCTTGTCAAGATTTAATCTTTATCACCTAACAAGAAGATAACTGATTAATATTGGCAACCAAAGAAACCTTAAAATGTCTTCCCCATGTAATGAGCATATGACAATATCTTAGTCAACATTCCTAGGCATGGAAAATTTTTGCGATCGCATGTGTGTGGTATGAATCGAGCTGGAGTGATAATCAAGTTAGTAGTAAATGGGTTATAATTATCAATATATCCCAGGTGGGATTATATGCACATCTTAATGAAATTTATATAAATCTCATTATTAGAATCACATAACAAAAAAAAATAAAAAACATAATAATAAGCTAATTTTTTATCGGTAGTCAATGAACAAGCTATACTTTAGATATGGGAATCCTATATGGATTTTGGGATGAATAACTTGTTAAGAGGTGTGTTTCTTAACATTAACTAAATCACAAGTGTCAAGTTTGAGTCACCAAAGTAGTTCTCAAACATGGAGTGCCAAGGAGGGAACCCACAAGGGGCCAAAATATTGCACTATCCAACAAGTGGAAATAAGATGTTAGTTTGGACACGATGCACATTTGCTAAATAGGGGTAGCCAATTAATGTATTAATAGCCTCAACTTATATTTAAACAAGTGAAGGTATAGTAGGACTAGTATAGCACTTGATCAACTACCTAGGAGGATGTAGATATGATACGTCAATATCATCCCATACTTTTGACCACAACCTTAGGACTATGTTTCCCAAAGGATAGGTGTATGCAATGCTCGTTTTAACATGGAAAACTATAATTACTTATGGCCTAGTCGTATCTTCATTGTTTATTATCCATGGAACACTATTAATAATACACTTGAATTTTAAGACATATGAATCTATGTGAATCTTAATTCTATGAATGCTTAACGTTATTTGAATTATGGTGGATATTATGAAATATAATTCTAACATGAAAATGTTGGTTTTTAAAGTTGTTGGTACATGGATACCAGATTGATATTATGATTAAATGCATTTACATGATAGTAGTGCATAGATATGTATGATTTGGTGCTATAGACTAATTTGCAGGTCAATGAGCTATGAAATAACCAAAGGATAATGATGATAAAAGGTTGATGTTGTGAAGACTTAACGAGAAACAATATAGTATGAATCTTTGTATGTGAAATTATGGTGGTTCAAATGCATTGCTATGATATGTGTACAAGTGAAATTTTTTTAGGTGGCGAGACTACCTAAAACTGAGTATACGATGAAAAAAATCCTAGCAATACAGTGCCACTATATGGTCCATGGAAGGGTGTTGAACCTAGTTCTATTAGGAGGGGTGGAGGGATTTCCCACCGTGTATCATATGAAACCTAGAGTCATGGGAGGACGGTGTTAGCTCATGCTCCCCTAGACTTGTGATTATGACTATGCGATGCATGTTGGGGAAGCTTGGTCAGGAGAGTTGACACTTCTTATTATGGGTTCTATATGTAGTTAGGTCAATATATTTTACGCTACAAGATATTCCAACAGAGGAAGGATAGAGATAGAATATGGAAGTAGTTTAGGGAGGAAGGATGACTAGAAGTAGTTGAGAGTGTGTGTGGAGTTTTCCTTATGTTAGAATTTCTTGATTTCCTTGTTTAAAAAAAATAAATATGTATATATGTATGTTTCTTCTTATATATGTATATATGTATGTTTATATTTTCTTAAATGAACTACAATTATCGAAGTGAATGTTGCTTGTGATAAATTATTATAATTGAGAGATTTTGTAAACATTTAATTGGTCTACTATCTTTTATGAAATGAATGGTCTTGTTCATTGGATTGAATGCATGCAACAATTACTTTAGGAGTGATAATTATTGTCATCATTGCATGTGTGAGTCTTTCATGTGCTAGATACACATGCATGCCTTACACATGTACACTAGTCTATATAAGCGTTTAAATTGATGATGTTGTTTACTTGATGGAGATGTATGAATCATGTGTCATTACCCCTATTTTGAAAATTAATCTAACTTTCGGACAAATTTTTTTGAAGGGTGGGTGTATGTAACAACACAATTTGATTAATTGTTTATCATAGTTTAATTTAAATTTAATTAATTATTAAAATAAATTAAATAAGACCGCTTATTATTTTATTATTAAAAGGTAGGTGAAGTAATTAATGGGGAGAGAAGGCTATTGGGGAATTAATGGGGGATAAGGTTGTTGATGAATTAATGAGGGGGAATTGATAGAGTAGGATAAATAAGAGGGGGAGGACTTGGAAAGGGAGTATTTTATTTTTGGGGAAAATTGGGGGAAGAAGGAGGATGATGAAATTTTGAAACAGAGGAATTTGAGAATTTGAAGATGCAAGAAGCTGAAAATGTAAGTAATTATTGCGTGAGAGTAGAAGATCTAGTCAATAATATGGATAATCTTGGAGAAATTATGGACAAATAGGTTGTGATTAAAAAGGTCTTGAGGTCTCTAACACCAAGGTGGAAACATTTTTCCATAATCGTTGAAGTAAGGATTTTTCTACCCTTATGTTTGATCACCTAGTTGGATCTCTTATGTCTCATGAAGAAAGAGTGAGATTCATTTGGAAAAAGTGGAGAGAATGATTTTTCCTCAAAATTGCAAATTACAAAGAATGAAGATGCCAACACTAGAATCAATATAAACCAAAGCAAAGGTAATGGTTAAAATCATAATTGTCGAAGAGGAACATGTGGTTCAAGACGTAGAGGCAGATATGATAAAAGAAATATTGAGTGTTATTATTGTAAATGGTATGGTCTCTTTGAAAGGGATTGTAGATTAAAATAAGGTAATAATAACAAAGGTGTTAATTATTCTCAAGAAGGTGATAAGGCCTCTAAAAAACAAAGTTTTTATCTTATGACAAAGCTGAAAATGGTACTAAAGATTTTTGGTATTTAGATTCAGGGTGTTCTAATCACATGTCATGAAATAAAGAGCTCTTTTATACAATGGATGAGAGTTTCAAATCCAAGATCAAGCTGGGTGATGAAAAAGAATTGGAGGTTGCTGCAAAAGGAGCTATGGAAGTCCATACTAAAGAAGGTATGAAAAGTGTCAAAAACATTTATTACACTTCACAATTAAAGAAGAATTTATTGAGTGTTGGCCAATTGTGTGAGAAAAATTATAAGGTGGTGTTTGAAAATCAACAATGTACAATTTATGATAAGAATCAAGGAAATAGGGTGGTTATACTTGTTCCTATGTCAAATAATAGGATCTTCCCATTGATGTTTGGAGAACATAAAAACCATCTTGCCAATATGGCATATGAGGAAAAAAGTTGGTTGTGGCATCTCAAGTATGGATATTTGAATTTTTATTTGGATAAGACATCATATTTTATTACTTTTATTAATGATTACTCACAAAAAAGTTGGTTTTATATTTTGAAAACCAAGGATGAATCTTTAGATAAATTCAACATGTTTAAATTCATTGTGGAAAATGAAAGAGGTTGCTAAATCAAGAGCTTAAGGATTGATCATGGAGGAGAATTTTATTCAATTCTTTTTCAGAATTATTGTGATACGAATGACATCAAAAGACCAATCACCACTGCTTACACACCTCAAGAAAATGGAGTAGCAGAGAGGAAAAATTGTACAGTGGTGGAAATGGCAATAAGTATGTTACAAACCAAGGGATTAAGCAATTCTTTTTTGGGGTGATGCAACTCAACTGTATATATTCTCAATGGATGTCCCACAAGTGGACTTGATATGATGACTCCATATGAAGCCTGGTATGAAAAGAACCTATTGTTAATCATTTCAGATGCTTTGGTTATGTATTCTATATCCATGTATTTGATCAAAATAGACAAAAGTTAGATCCAAAAAGTGGGTCATGCATTTTTGTTGGATATAGTGAACAAAGTAAGGTTTATAGGTTGTATAATCCCCTCAATAATAACATTTTTGTGTCAATAGATGTTATGTTTTATGAAGGGGAAGTTTATCGTCATCAAAAAGGCAATGATGATATTTCTAATTCGATTTTGGATGGGGATATTAATGATGATATTGATATGGAGAAGCCCACTAATATTTTAGTTCCAAGTGCTACAAACCCACCAAGTATCCCCTCATCTAATTCTTTTGTTCCAAGTGCAATCCCAACATCAAATTCAAGTTCTAAAAGGAAGGTAAGAAGATTAAGTGACATTTATCAAAGGAGTAAAATTCTAGCACATGAAGAAAATCCAATAGGTGAGACAATAAATTTTTCTTTACTTTCCAAGGATGATTTTGAACCATAATATTTTGAATATGCATGCACTAATGAGGTTTGGGTGCAAGCAATTCAATAAGAGATAGATTTTACTCACGAGAATGATACTTGTGAGCTTAAAGAATGCCCACATGAAAACAAAAAGATTCGTATTAAATGGGTCTACAATACTAAGTACAATAGTGTTGGGAGTGTTGAAAGACACAAGGAAAGTTTAGTTCCTAAAGGATTCACACAGAAGTATGGAATCGATTATGAAGAGACATTTTCATCATTAGCAAGACAAGAGACTGTTAGAAAGATGATTTCATTAGCAGCTCCAAAGAAATGGAGCATTCATCACATGGATGTGAATAGTGTCTTTGTAGATGGGTACTTAGAAGAAGAAGGGTCTGTGGAATAACCAGAAGGTTTTGAAGTGCAAAGAAAAAATAAAATCAAGTCTAAAAGTTAAATAAGGATTTGTATGGCCACAAGAAATCACAAAGAACATGCTATGATAGGATTGATGGATATTTTTAGGAGAGTGGCTTCAATAGAAGTAAAAGTGAACCTACACTTTACTGCAAACAAGAAGGTAATGATATTCTTATTGTAAGTCTACATGTTAATGACTTATTATATATGGGTAACTTACTTCTAACAATCTTAGAACTACCACCCATATATGAAGGACGGATTTAGAATTTATATGATGAATGAATTTGAGATGAAAGATTTGGGTCTCGTGCAATATTTTAAGGGTATGGAGGTTTATCAAAATGAGGATGAAATTTTTATTTTTCAAACAAAAAATGCAAAATATATGTTGAATAAATTTTATATGGTAGATTTTAAACCAACCTCCACTCCAACTGCCCATGGAATTGTGTTGTGTAGAGATTATGGTGTTGAAATAGTTGATGAGGAAACATACAAAAGTATTTTTGGAAGTTTGATGTTTCTAACCCACACACGACTTATTGCTTATTCAGTTTCTCTTGTTTCAATATATATGACAGAGCCATCTGAAATACATATGAAGGCAATGAAGAGGATTTTGAGGTATGTGAAAGGAACTCTAGATTTTGGTATTCATTACTACACTTCTAAAAGGTTTGATCTTCTTGGATTTAGTGATTTTGATTGGGGAGGTAGTTTGGATGACTGAAAGTATACATCCATAGAAGCATAGTATGTTGCAGTTAATTGAGTAGGTATACAAGCATTATGGATTAGAAAAGTTCTAGAAGAAATTGGAGAGAAACAAGTTCATCCTACATTGATATTTTTTTATAACACTAGTGCAATAAAATTGGGAAAGTATCTATTCCATCATAACATGACACAATTTTTTTATTTAAAGTATCATTTCATTCGAGATTTGGTGTAACTTGGAGACATTTTCACTAAGGCAGTTGCTAAAGTCCATTTTTTGAAAATTTAATATTAGATTGTGAGCCCTCTTAGAATCAAGGGGGTATATGTTGGTAATTGATGTAAGATTATCCAGTCTTGTCAATCCACTGACATGATCCAATCTATTTTCATTTTTTTTTTCTGTGAGTTAGTGTTTAGATATAGATTGTCTAACTAAGTAATGCATGCAAAATGTTTGAGTTGTTTTCGAAAATAAATTGTTGTAATCATTCAATCATGAGCTTTGTTTTTTCTATGATGCTATATATTGTTATGAAAATCAAGGTTGACCATTAGTGGATGCCTCTTTTTCTGTGAAACTACCTCAATAATAATTTATTCTTTCTTTATGCATAGATTGTAAGCACAATTCTATGATATTGTGATTAAATCATTTGTTTTTTTTTTGTGAATAAAAAGTGAAGCCTTATATTAATTTCATCTGAAGGTTTATAAAGAAGATATGGAAACTATATTCTTACACCAAAGGGCTATCACCGAATCCATCAGGTCCATATAAACGATCTAGATTCCCTTGGAATCAACCGTCTAGGTTTTTTCTCCTTTTCGCGATTTCGCGTTTCGCGACTTCGTGACCTGGGAAGATAGCTTCTTTCATGTTATAGAATCCCGATAGCCAAAATCCTGTAATTCCCTCAAGTCATTTCCATGGGACTAGATCAACGATCTAGGTCTATTCTAGTGCCAACGGTCCCGATCTCATCTCGATTATCACGATTTCTCTTTTAACAATCTCACAACTTTGGGGAGTGGTTGCCTTTAATATTTGGACTCTCTATAGCCGAAATGCCGAAATTTCCTTGCATAATATCCATGGGACCAGATTGATGGTCCAGATCTGTTCTGGTTCCAATGGTCCTCATCTGATTGCGCTTATTGCAATTTTGCATTTCACAACTTTGGGGAGTAGATGCCTTCAAGATTTGGACTCCCAATATTCAAAATATTGAAATTCCCTCGCATCATATCCATGACATGAGATTGATGGTCCATATTTGTTTTGGTTCCAACGGTCCTGATCTGATCGGGCTTATCGTGATTTTGCATTTTGCGATTTCGGGACTTTTGGAAATAACTTCCTTCAATCTTTCGACTCTTGATAGCTAAAATACCAAAATTTTCTCACATCATATCCATGGGACCAGATCGACGTTCCTGATCGATTCTGGTACTGATAGGTGTTATATATGCACTAAAAACACGCTAAAAACCCTCAATTAAATTGTCAACTTGGGGTAAGTAAACTTAGAGTTGTAGAAAAATATATGTCAAAGGTAGAAGGGTTGGTAGTAGTATAGTCTAACTAAGGAAGTGGATATTTAAGGCTAATCTACTCAAGAAAAACTATCTAATGAGAAAACCCTACTAAGAAACTTGAAACTATGTAACCTAAGTACTTTTGGGCCAAGGATCGATGGATAGTTCTAAGAAGACAAGTAAAAACCCTATGTAAAGAAAATTAGTTCAACAGTAAGCAATAAGAAACTATTTAAGCATAACAATAAGCAAATAACCAAGGAAAACTATTTTAACTTGCCAACCTACATTCAATGAGAAACTACCCTATAAAGAGAGTAAATAAACAAGCAAGCAACTATTCTACTAAAGAAATCAAACAAGTAAGAAAATACAACTAACTAACCTATTAAACAAAATAGACAAGTAAGCAAAACAACTAGCTGACCTATTAAAGAAAATAGACAACTAACTACTCTAAGATAACTTGCACTGCAAGTAATCAAATTAAAACTTCTTATTGAACAACTATATAGACTAAGAGGCAAGTGGACTATATTCTTAATTCAAAACTCTTTATAATTCATGACAGGAAATCTATTTAATTGAAAGGAAGAAGAACTAACAACTAACCTTAAATCTATGATAAGAAAATTGTTCTCTAACCTATCAAAGAAAAATACTATCTATCCTACAACATCAATAAAACTATCTTCTAAACTATGGAAGCAAGAAACTATGTCTTCTAATATACAAAAGCAAGAAACTATCTTTTCCTGATATATGAAAATAGAAAACTATTCTTTTCTGATATATGAAAACATGAAACTATTCTTTTAACTTATGACAATTCAAATATAATGTTGGTGGTTGTGTGAATGTCTTTGGTGTCGTATGACATCTCAATGGAACTTCACAAAAAAGTATAATTCAAGTGGTATAAGCTCAACACCGATCTCAATAGCAAAGTGAAAGGTATGAATTAAACAATCCAATGAGAATTTACCCATGACAAAAGCAACCGTTAATTACCCCTCATATTCATTTATTAAGCATCAACAATATAACGAGATCATCATTGTACTTCTATACTATATAAGAAAAATTCATACTTAAACTCAACTATTAACTAAGAAATACAATTGCAATTTAACTCTAGGAAAGAAATTACATAAATGAATCTATTCTATATTTATTCTAACAATTCAAACTGTAATAAGAAAATGACATTAAGAAGTAAACTACAAAATGTATTATCCGAAAACTAAGTAAGAAATATCTATATAAAAATTAAATAAGCAATCTACCATTAAAAAATAAAATTAACTCTATCCATCCATCAAATCCTTGTCAAAGAAAACCCAAATTAAAACTCTGTTCTATTCTATTTAAAACTTTGTTTTAAACTTGATTCTAAAATCATAAATAAAGACAATCTAATATCTAATTGTACATGGGGTTAGTCTAGGGATTTGGAAATCCATTCCTAACTACAAGATCAATGCATGCTAACACAATCCATCATACTAACCTGCAAAAGAGAATCAAAGCAATGAAACTATAACAACAAACTAATTAACACAATAAAAATGCATGTACACGAAATAAAGAGAACAACTAAACTATAAAATGCATAAAAAAACTAAAGAACAATTACCAGACTATTGGTGGCCCCCCTAGCAAGTCATGGTCACTTTCTAAAAGCACACCATGAACTCAACAATTCAAATTCACCATGAAAACTTAAAAACACAGTTCTTATATAATATGGCAATGTAAAATAGCAAAACAGAGTAAAATTGTATTTTTATCTATCACACTGATGCTTCTACTACTTAACAATTATATGACCACCTCAGTGGTATTTATAATGTTTACAGACCAATTGGTCTACCACAGGAGGGTCAGACCACTTCTAAATTCGACAATTTTTATTAAATGATGTCGTAACTGCTAAAATAGAGTGAGCCAATAATCGCCCTCTTGAACAACTAAAACTGAGTTGTCAGAAGTTCAATAGTTGGAGGGGTCAAGCATGAACAAAACCCAAATTTCAGATTCTCCCATCACTTTCCACCGATACCATAACCGCCAAGTCACCCTCTGTTTTTGTGCAAGATAGAGTGTTGGACATAGTGCCAGATCGAGTACTACAATAAGTGCTGGAAGGAGTGATGGAAGCTGAACTGTGGTGCGTTTTCGCCCTCTAAAACCAAAAACATGAATTGGATATTTGGAAGCGTAAAAACATGATGAATTATACACAGTATAATCGTTAAACATGAATCACATGTACCTAAAATCGATCATACCATTTTAGCATAAAATTCTTCAAAAATCTCCTTCAAAACATGAAAAACACATATGTACATTCGGCAAAAAGTGTCTAATAACTGTCATAAATTAATCATATCTCGGGCCAAAAAGGTACCAATGGTCCTGATCTATTCTTCCTTATCATGATTTCGCATTTCACATTTTTGCGGCTTTTCAAAACAACATCCTTCAACCTTGCGAGTCCTGATTTCCAAGGTCCTGAAGTCTTCTGTTAACTGTTGATCTTCTACGTTGATGCTTATTGTAGTCCTCTCCCTTGAGCCTCAGATCATTTCTAACTTGGAAGGAATTCTAGGTAGACAAAGGTGGTACCTCATTCATTTTGGGGCCATCTAGCTAGGAAAGCTCCTCGCACTAGAGCCAGAGGGGTGATCTTTAGGACTGAATGGGATCTTGGAGATTGATCTACTGCATCGATTTTATTGCTGCATTGGCCAGTCGGTCTGTAAATTTGTTTACACTTCGCCTAATATGTGAGGGGGTTACAATTAGAGAAGGCCCGAGAAGAACGTGGAAGTTGTGAAGAGGGCCAAGGAGGCGCCATCCGAGAGTGATTTTTCCTAGATCTCTTCCATTCAGTATTTTTGTTTCCAAGTCTATTATGATTTTGGATTCCCCTTCAATAATCAGACGGGTTAGGTTTTGATCTAGAGACATTTTCACCCCTTTGATAAGAGCCCAGATTTGTGCTAAATTGTTGGTGTCATATCTGAGAATTCCTACAGTTAGGCTTTGAATTTGTCCCAATCTATTTTTTATGACTGCTCCATACCCTGAGTGTCCTGGATTTCCTTTTGATGCGCCATCAAAATTGACCTTGTGGAAGCCTAGCGGGGGGGGGGACCACTTGGAGGGCCTGAGGGATTTTGAAAATAGAGGGGGATATTGAGGAAGGGTGGAGTGGGAAAATGAGAAGCCTCAGGAGTTAAGGATCAAGAGCTCAATTGGGTCAGTGGGGAAGTCTTCTTTGAACCATGAATGTAGCTGGAGAGTTTCTTGGAGATGCAAGAGGATTGTATTCCATAGGAGGGTAGGAGGAGATGGTTGAGAGTGAAATATTCTTATGTTCCTCTTTTTTCATATTTTCCACACTATGAAGTCCAGTAAGACTTTCTAGGCTCTGTTCAAGATAGGACTTTTGAAGGGACCGGAGCCCCACTCCCTGATGGTGCTAATGATTCTATTTTTAACTCGATTGGTTCTTCTCATGAGATGAGTAGATTGCTTCCATAATTTCTCACTGAGTAGACAATTATTTAGGAGGTGCTCCATGGTTTCTACCTAGAGATGACAGATATGGCAGATCGAGGGGCCAATGAAACCTTGTATCTGGATATTGTCCCATGTTAATATCTTGTTTGGTAGTATAAGCTAGAGGAAAGTAGAGATTTTGGAATAGAGTTTTGATTTCCATATTGTTGTCCAGATGTTGTCTTTTTGATGGTTATGGAAATTCTTTTGTAGGCTGTAGCCCTCCTTGAGAGTGAAGCTTCCATGAGATGTGTATCCTCGTGTGAGAATCTCTGGGTCTGTGATTTTTTGGATTCACCTTTGGGTTTTTTCTTGTTTCAATTGTTGCAGGTCACAATTCATTGCCACTTGGATTTACTCATGAGTTGATTTCCATCTTCGCCAGGGAGAGTCGTTGGGGGTTTATATCCACAGATATACCACTTTGAGAGTGGCAAGATCTTGTATGTGATTTTCCTAGGATTGTAGATTTTCTTCTAGTCGAAGAGGTGGCATTTTCTGCTAGTAATCTGTCTAGAATAGGGCACTCTGACCATTGGGGACTTCCCATAAAGCATGTTACTATATGAGTGGTCAATTTTTCCAAGCCGCATTTGAGATGTTGGAGCCCTGAATTTTCCCCTACATTCTTATAAGTTGGCTTTGGTGTGTATTTGGGGCAAATTTGCATTTCCATATTTTTTCCCAAATATATGTTGGAGTTTTGAGCCATCTCCACCAAATTTTTTCTCCCATGATGCTATTTAATTTACCAGGGTCTCGAAGGCCCAAACTACCTGAAGATCTAGGCTTGCAGACTTTGTCCCAGCTGACTAAGGCCCCATTTTTGTTCTGGTTGTGTTCATGCTACATAAAATTTCTTTTCACATTACTGATTTTCCTTGTAACTGATTGGGGGGAAACCTAGGTTGAGAAGAGGTAAGATAGGATAGCCTAGAGGAATGACTTTACAAGAACAATTCTGGCTGGAAGGTTGAGGGAATGAAAGGTCCAGTTGCTGAGATGATTGATGATGGAGAGTAGGAGGAAGTCCTAGGAGATTTTTCTAGCTTCTGAGTCAGAGAGAGGGAGTCACAGGTAGCGAGAGGGCAGAGTGAAGACAAGGGTGTTCATAATTTGAGAAAGGTGATGTTGGATTGCCAAAGGAGTATTGAAAAAGAAGAGTTTCGATTTGATCAGATTAAAGGTGGCGCCAGAGATTTTGCTGAAATCAGAGAGGATGGAGCTTATTTTTATTGTTTCTTGCATGGTAGGGGTATTCATTAATAGCGTGTCATTGACAAATTGGCTATGGGAGGATGTTGGTTCTAGTTCGTGAAGAGGTAAGCCTTGGAGGGAACCGTTTTTAATTGAGCTCTTGATATAGCGTCCTATTCCTTCATCCATTATGACAAAAGGAAAAGGGGGAAGAGGGTGTCCTTTCCTCATCCCTCTTTAGGGAAAGAAGGGTTGAGAGGGGACACCATTGATGAGGATTGAGAAGAAGGTCGAGGATATGAGTTTCATTATCCAGGAGACCCAATCCCTGTTGAAACCAAAAGATGATAGAAGTGCTTTCATATATTGCCAACTTAATTTATCAAAAGATTTTGAACGGTCAAGTTTTAGAAGCATACCTGGAGTGTGGGTGCTTTTGAGAGAGTGAATGATTTCATGCATAAGAATGACACTGCCCATTATTTCCCTTCCTTTGAAGTATCCTGATTTCTCCTTGGAGATGATGAAGGGTATAATAGGCTTGAGTATTAGATCTATGACCATGAAAATGATTTTGTAGATCATGTTGCAAAGAGCTATTGGTCTAAAGTTCCTCGAGTTTGTGACTCTTTCTTCTTTGGGTATTAGGGTGAGGATAGTGGAATTTAGTGTTGGAAGGACTTTTCCAGAGTTGTGTGATTCCTCCACTATATTCCACACTTTCTCCCTTAACATTGGACAACAAGAGTGGAAGAAGTCTGTTGTGAAACCATCTGAACTTGGATCCTTACCTGCAGGTAACTCTTGAATAGCCTGATCCCCTTCTGTTTGTGTTATTGGTGTTATGAGAGCCTCATTTTGTTCTTGGGTGATTATAGTTGGGATGTTTTGGACCACCTGCTCTATTGTTGAGGTGCGATCCACTTGGGGTTCAGAGAGGAGCTCTTGGTAGAAATCTGTTAGCTCATGCGTTATTTCATGATGATTTAATAGGGTGTTGCCTTATGAGTCTTTCTGATGACTGATAATGTGTCTGTGGATCATAGAGCGATTGCAAAATTTGGTGTTCTTCTCTCCTTCGTTGAGCCATTGAACCCTAGATTTCTTCCTCCACATGATCTCTTCTTGCTTGTGCCTTTATTGTAGTTTCCTTTTGAGTTCAGTTTCCTCCTGCTACTAGGTGATTGAGTATCCTTCTTGAATGAATTGTGCTTGGAGGTTCTCAAGTTTTTGTTCCAGTAATTTCCTCTCCTGAAAAATGTTCCCAAAGACCTCTTTGTTCCATTTGCATACCTGTTGTTTGAAGTGTTTGAGTTTTTGTTGGAAGCAATACATTTTGGTTCCCATGTGTTTCCATAGTGCTCCACTAGTGACGACCCAAGTCCTAGAAATTTAGATGGGAGAGCCAAAAAATTTTAAATCTTAAGGGTTTAATCTTGGGGGTGGAAATAGTGTCAACCCAAATATGAATCGGTCATTGGTCCGAACCTTCCCTCGAGAGGATGTTGGATTCTACTAGGGGGCCTTCCAAGAGGAGAGTTTTCGAGATGACGAAGCAATTAAGCCTGCAAGCAATTTGGTGGTTTCCTGATCTTTTGTCGGTCTAAGTGTAGGTGCCATTTCTATTCTGAATGTCTACCGGTCCAAGTGTAGTTTAGCACTATCCTCCTCCAAGCAATTTTTTCCTCCTCTCTTTTCCTCCAGTGTGAGAATCATGTTGAATTTGCCTCCTATTATCGATTGCTTTCCCTCCCTTAAGGAGCCTAAATAAGCCAACTTTGAAGAAATAGGTCTTTGTCTTTGCTAATCTGCGGACCATAAAAATTTGTGACCATTCCTTCCTTGTCCGAACCAATGGCTCTGTAGTGTGTTGTGATGATGGATAGAGTGGAGAGGCTTTGATCAAGGATGACTGTAGTAGGATTCCAAAGGATGGCTAGGCCTCATAAATCCCCTTTTGAGTTTGTTTGATAGAATTCACAGTTGCACAAACATATTTTGATGATATCTTCTGCATTTTTCCCTGCACATTTTGTCTCTTGAATCAGGAATATATTAGGGTCTTACATTTTGATGTAGTTTCGAAGAATCCTTTGTTTGGATCTTCCATTTAGGCCTCTGATATTCCAGGTGAGGATCTTCATATTTAACAATTTGGTGGTGGGAAAAGGAGATCTCTAAGAGCCTATAAATTTGTCTTGAGTTGATCATATAGTTTCCCGCCTCCTTTATTAGTTGATGGGTAGATTTTTTGCCCCTTCATTTGTTTTATTTTGGGTGTTTTCTTGGATCTTGGTTTGGGTCTATGTTGATACTCATCCTAGATGTAGCCCCTGTTGATGAGTCCAGAAATACTTTATGGAATTTCCTCAGTTGGTCCTCTGTTAGGGTTTGGAGATCCTTCTTGTTGAGTGCTTATTCTAACCTGTCTAGGTCGATTTATGCTAGGTATTTCTCATCCATTTCCATGATTGTATCTTCCTCTCTTTCTGGTTCTTTCCCTGAGACTAGGTGAGTCTATGGATCTACTTGGTTTTCTAGGGTTTGATGCTTTTATGCCAACTGATTTTCCTTATACTTGTTGGGATCTTTCCCTGCGGTCTTATGGGGATTTTCCGCCTCTTCTACTTCTTGGAGGTGGTTGAGGGCTTCAAAAGAGTTATTAGTTGGGTTTTTTTTTTTTTTTTTTTTT